>OVBI01000099.1:0-158685 GCA_900406495.1 Sisymbrium altissimum
CTGTTTCTTCACCCACAAAACTATTGTTGTTCATATTCTCATAATTTTCTCTATGAGAAATCCAAATCCAATAGTTAAGCATAAATCCCTTGTTATATTGATGGCTCCAGACTGTTGCTTCTTCTCTGAGTTTTCCATTACCACATTTGATACATGGACAAAAAACTTGAATGTCTCCAAATACAATGGTTGATTCATAGAAAATTTCATGAAATTGTCTAAACCTTGACAAAATTCTTCAGAAACTTCATTAGTAGTTGGATTGATTCGCTGATACATCCAGCGCCTTGAAGAAAAAATATTGCCACTAGAACTCATTGTGATTTTTGATAAAGTATTCAGAAAAGAGAACGCAGAATTTTTAGTGTGGAAGACGACGGCAAACATTAAGTTGATGTATATCAGAAAAGATATTATTCCAATATTTTAGGTAATTTAAATATCTGATAAATAAAAATTTTTTGAATTTGTTAAATAACTATTTTATAAAAAATTTTAAATTTGTTAAATCTCTTTAGATTTAAACGAAGTATATGACACATAACACATCATTATTAATGATATTTGGTTACATAATTCGTTTTTTCTTGTGAGTAACTTATGGTCACAAATTAGTAAATATTTGTGACTTTGGCTGGTCACATAATTCGTCACAACATATGTGACTAACCGAGGGTCACTATTTAGTCAGTAGGTGTGACATTGTCTGGTCACATAGTTGTCACAAAAGATCCGACTAAATTGTTGGTAACTAATTTGTTAGTACTTGTGATGATATGTTGCGACTTCTTCATCTGTCATTTCATTACGACTATATAGTAATATTTTTGTGACTTTACTTGATTTGTCACAAGTTAGTAAAGAAATCGTCATAATATAGTGACAAACAATTTAGACACAACAAATGATCACAATATGAACGTTTTCTTGTAGTGCATCAAGATCCATCATAAATTAAACCGACGAGCCCTACCGTTATCTTGTTCTTTTTGTGTTTGTTTTGCCTTGGTATAGCTGTATATACCATTGTACGAAGGCCACACAATTGCTTTATAGATATACTACTATCATAATTCTATAGTCTTTCGTAATATGCAGAAATTGTTAGGATTTTTTGCTTGCGAAGCTAATTTTGTTTTACGTGTTGGATCTAAAAACGATAAAAAGATGATGCATTCGTTATTCTTTGATATCAGTCCGCGAAAATAGTTAGCAGTTAAGGGTATGAAGTGATATTATTCGAAGACTCAATGGACTGTTTTACGAATCCACAAAAACCACAATAATTAATATCTGTATTTTCTAATTTTCTACATCTTTCGAGTTATGTGTTGATTATTGAAATCGATTCACCTACGAGTTCAAACATCTAAGACAACATCTAACATTGTATCGTGGAGGCAAATATTGCATCAGCACAATTTGGTAAACACTATTCTCGGGAACACATAAAAGTAAAACAGACCAATAAAATTCCAAATGTTAAAAAAGTAAGGGTGATTGGTACTTGGTAGGGCAGTCACTGAAAACAGTGATGTCTCATAGTCACTTATCACGGTTAAATTCTGCTCCACTAGTAGAAAATTTTAATTTTGGATGTAGTTTAATTTTTTTTGCCAAGGAATGTGCAACAAATGTCGTAATGGTAGCGGAAAGGAACATGCGGTGACTGTTTAAAAACGAAAAATTGTAGATAGTCGGAACATGTGTAAATAATGGTGCGAAGCAAAAATCCAATTTTCTACAATAAATACCAACTTTAAAAAACAATTTTTTTTTTTTTTGAGTGGCTGAAAATATTATTGTTTGTCGGAGACCTGCATTGGTTGGGAAACAAAAAATTATAATACGTACAATATTTTTATCGATTTTTCCGAGTATTCTACAAAAAACAGTAAAAACTCTTGTAAACACCACATATTCGCACGATAATAGGAAACAATTTGGTTAATTCAAATGTGCATGAGCTGCTCAATGAAAAAGTAAAAAAGTTGAACTTGTGTGGTTCGTTTTAATTTGTGAACGACGATAACATATATAGTGTATATTTTTAAACGCAAATGTAACGGCTGCAAATTCGTGTTTTATATTATTAACTTACGTTTAACTCGTAAGTTGATTTAGTAAAGCGATTGAATGAGTTTCGCATCATCTGATGAATAATATACACTAGCGTTTGTAGTTTTACTGATGTTACTTAAGAGAATTTGTTAAATCTCGGTGATGAAGAATGAACTGCTAAACTTCCATGTTTTGATTCTATATTTCGAAAAAACTATTAGAAACATTCTGGAACTCTTTTAGTAATTAAAAAACACATGTCAGATAAAATAAAATAAAATAAAATTTTAAGTTTTAAGTTTTAACTTTAGATAAATGGTGACAGGGGAGTTTGGTGAAAATAAAATAAACTTTTGACTAAAGATAATGCGAAGTTACAAGTCGATACTGTGATATTAGGGAAAGCCTATCAAATTGCCTGCATCAGTTCAGTGGCATATCTATTCCGACTTCGAAAGGTCAGCTTACGTCTCACCACTTCCTATTGGATGCATATAAAATAAAAATAAGTGGAATCCTAATAAATTTCAAATTAAAATAGACAAAAGTAATTATTATTATTTGATTGCTCAAACGTTTTTGTGGACCAGCTGCATGCGCTCTCGTTCGCCTTTTGGGACATGAGGAAACAGGAAAAACCGTATGACGTACTTACGGTCCGCACAGCACACCACTTGTTTCCACTTTTTTTTTCTTTCTGTTTTGTTTTGTTAGGTCAATTCTACGAGATCTCAAAGCTTATTTATTTTTTTAGTATATCTTAATAGTATTTTTTGGAACGAATACAAACAATCCTAACTACAAGAACTATTAACATACACAAGTTTATTTACACGTTTTTTGGAGTATTTTTGACCTCCATATACCAATTAAAAAGATGAAATATTAAAGAAAATTAATGATCACGGGATTTTGATTGTCAATTAAAAAGAATAAATTTTAAAATTTTTGAACAATTTTATTTTCTATTTTATTTAGTTGTTATGGGAGAGTGATTTTTCCACCATCTTACTATTTGTTAAACGTGAACATAAATTCTAATTTAGGCATTATAAAGCTCTCACAAAAGAAATCCTTACCATTTTTGAAGACATATAAACCTTATTGTTCTACGTAATTACAGAAAGAGAGGCACAACTTTTGAAAATATTTGGTAAAAAGACTTGTAAAAAATTTCACTTTTTATTATTTAGTGATCGGATAGTTATCATATGTTCATAAACTATTTTATTCAAAAACAGATACTCACAAATTATAAACAAAAAACATATGATAAAATCATCCCAAATAGTTTTATAAATTATCCATATAAATTACGGATTTAATGAAAATATTAACGATTGTATATTAGTAACTATCGGGTTAATTTCTGGATATGGTAGGAAATAACAAATTCTTCAAAGGAATGCAATCTGATCTAAAAATGTCTTTTCAGATTAGGTAAGATAGAATCCCCCAATTGACAAGAACTAAAATAATAAAATATACTCCGTACACGTAAACATTTTTGGATTAATACCTTTTAAACTTTGAAGCTATACCTTTTTCTTGCAATTTGATTGCAAATTTTAACTGGATTACACCAGTGGAAGCAATTAGACCAGCTGTGTGAACTGAAAAAAAAAGTCCTAAATGGACGACAGCCTACTCATGTAATATATGTATTTACGTCTATACATTTTGTTTGTTATTTACGGTAAGAGTACGTGTTATGTGAGTTATGTCCCGATCAAAATATCTCTTCGATCCGTGATAATTTGAATAAATGTTTTAATCTATTTATTATGGCGCATATAAAACATGCATGCCCGATTGTACCAAGAGCTACTTGGCATGACCAAATGTTGTTTATAAAACATGTCACTACTGATCCAAGAGCTATTTGGCATGACCAATTGTTTCATGATTGTCTGAAATTTTTTAGAAATTTCGTCCGTATTTACAAAGTTACGATGAACTCATAAATTATTTACAAAATATTTCAAGAAGATAAAGACATGAGTAAACCGAATGCGTTTTGTATACCTCTTGTGTTAGCTGGCCCTCTTTTCTGTTGCAAAGGACACGATTCTCTTTATCCTTGGGCTTTATCCACAGATGTCATAGGCCTAGCCCATAGCATTCTCTGATCATAACCAGAACAACACGAAATCTGGAGCCCAGTATAATTCTTGAACCGAAATTTAATTTCAGATGATTAATTGGTAATTTAGAATGGGTGTGCTCAGCCTGCTCGAAACACACACTTTTACTATTTGACTATTTGTTAGATAAATAATCTTGGCAAAAATTAAATTTTATTATCTATTCCATTGACAATCGATGCGGAAGTATTTTGTGTTGCGATGAGAAAAAAGATAGGCATACAAATATTTTCTTTCTACTTTAAAGATGTTTTTTTTGTTGGGGATAAAAATCAATAGTTGTTTTTCAGATAGCACGATATGTTGTAAAAATGACAACTTTTTTACAACCATCACAGGTAACTTTGTAAAACAAAGCTAAAATTACTAGTGTTTTGCCATTTTTCAATCGTTTTTTTGGTTAAAAGGGTTACTAATAAAAATGTTAGTTGTAGACTTTTAGTTTGTCCCTTGAAGCTTAATTAGGCTCAAACAAGCGTTTTAGGTGCCAAATATATATAATTTATTTAGGGACAGCAATTAACAAAAATGCATTTAGTATAATGGTAAACTTTAACTCATTAATTTTTGGTGTCATGGGTCCAAGTATTTAAGTTGCAAAAACAAAATTATTTATTGATTTTTGCTTTAGAGGCCATTTAGTCTAGGATCGGAACTGCGCTTAATAATAATAGGTTACTGATTTTATCTTAAGATCATAAGATGTACACGTAAAATTGTGCAGATACCTAAAAAAAATTAGGACATGATCTGATGTCTCTGTTAATACAATAAATGTTTATGTAATTTGTAACACAAGTGTTAAGTGCGTTTAGTTAGAGCGAGGGGAAATAGTTCTCAAAGTTAAAGGCTTAAAACATTTGAAATTTGAACTTTAATCTAGTAGTGTCAATCTTCTTTCCATATTCACTTTTAAGTTTTTGTTGAGTCCAAAGTTTAAAACCATCTTTTGAGGATTAGTTTGGAATTATCTCAGGAGCCACAACTTTATTAAAGAAGTGGTATGAAATCGCTCTCACACACCCATTTTTAAACTAGATGGTGGTAAAGTTTGAGGGGCTAAAATGGAAAAAAAAGACATGAGACGAGAATCTTTCACGTGCGAATACAGCTTTTCTTTTTGTATGGAGTCTGCTTCATTGCCTAAAGTTTGCTATGAGTTATGATAACGTACAACAATTATTTTTTTCTGGTTTGGAAAATTTCTCACTAAGTTCAAAATAGCTACTGTACAATACAGATTTGAAATCTATCGCTAAACATTTCATATTCATAATTTAAATACGTGGAAACTCGTGAAAGAAAATATCTTACCGACAAACACAAATAAAAAGGTGAAAGAACAAGACACTATGATAGCCTGCATGCCTCGAATAAAACGATGTACTTTTTTTAAAAAAATCAAGTAAAAATGTGAATATCAATATTCAACAAGTCATTCTTTAGTGAAAAATGGTTTATCCTTAATCCAAATCATTACCATTCCAGTGTCAAGTTTTTTTTATAGCTTTTCTATCAAAGATAAAGAAGAGAATTATTTAAAACACAGAAGCGATATAAAAGATAAGACATAATTTCATAGTTGGACTACATAATTTTCAACAACTACATAACTGAACCGGGAAATCGCAAACTAAACCAATCAAAACCAAAGAAAACCAAACAGATGGATAAGAGATCGGTGCGGTATTACGATAAACCGTAGAACAAGCCAAACAAGAGAGACAGACACATTAGTGGCAGAAGATGACTTTAAGCTCCCTAGGCGAAGAACAGTCATGCATAAGCGAAGGACTGTCATGAGCAAAAGTCATAGTTGAAGGACACGCGTGTTTAAAGAACAGAGAGTGGGTTGAAGCTCGGCAAGTCTGAGCACTATTGTAATGATTCCTACAGCACAACTCATCCGTACGGAACGCCTCACATCCACTCTTACAAGCCACAACGTGTCCGCCGTGTCCTGACCGGAGCTGAAGATGAGCAGGACATGTTTTCAAGAGGTCTTCACGACAACCAACGACGGGACAAACTCCACGACCTTCGTGAGGAGTCACAGTCATCGGAACGTTGAAACCGTCGACGAGGGAGACACCGTAAGAGGACAAATCTTGGTGTCCACCGTGGTGGAGATCGAACTGAGCGAGAGAAGCTGGAGTTGCGCCCCCGAGACCGTTGCATTCCAGACGGTTTCCGCAGTCTCCGGTGACGCAAGAGAATTTGCCGTTGTAGTGGGAGCAGCCAGTTCGACCCCAGATGCGACCGGACCAGTGGCTGGCTGGTGCGGAGAAGGAGCGGTGGGTGTTGGTTGGGAGAGCGAAGCCACCTTTCTCGAGGACGGGGTGACCGGCGTTGGGCTGAATGGCTGGCCAGACGGTGAAGGGGCAGTGGTTGACGACGGTGAGGAAGAGACGGCCGGTGTCTGCAGCGGAGGAGGAGGAGATGAGGAGGAGAAGGAAGGAAGCGGCGAGAGGAAGAGAGGTTTTAGCCATTGTATTTTCTGCTTTTTGTGTGGAAAGATGTGACTTTGCGACGTGTGTTTATGTATGGAGCTGCGTATAAATTTATGGTCTCAAAGTGACGAAAGTACCCCTGGGATTTTTATGGTAGTTAGGCATAGCTTTTAGCATGTGGGTTTTTAAGAAGATGGGTTTGATATATATTTTCTTTTTGTCATTTGAATTGAAGAGTTATTAACACATCGAAACAAAGCCCTAATACAAATATGTAGGCCCAACATAAGAAAGAGCATCCAACAAAGAAAACTGTCTCAACAAAAGAAACTGAGCAGGAAACCTATTCCGGAGTAAAAAATCTGTATCCATCAGAAACAATCAGGTTCACTGGAAATAAAACCAACGCAACCAAGAAAACCAAAACAGATCTAACATCAAAGCATAAACAAAAAAATTCATGAAAATCTTTGTTTGAAAAGCACTTCTTAATCCGAATTAAATCTAAACAAGGTGAAGATCAAAACTTCATTATCCGGTCAGTTATATTTCCAAAATAATGGTATCAGATGACGACTTAGATATACCAAAGCAAAGCATGGAGAAAAAAAAGTAGACTCAATCATGGGCTGATCTATGTTGTAGTTGGGCAAGTGCTCCATACTAATTATATAAATCTTCTAAATAGAATAGTTAAAGTGCTGATCCAGTAGGTTAATTGGTTACTGATGTCGTCTATGATCTTATAGGTAAAAAGTTCCATCTTTCCTTTATTCATCTTTGTGTTTTCCATTTCCTTTTTCTTTTTTTTTTGTTTGTTATTGTCAACTTCTTTCATACTTTTTTATTTTCTCTTTTTTTTTTGCTTATTGCAAATTTTCATTACACACTGTTTGATTTGTGTTTCTCCTTTGTAATGTCAATATTTCATAATCTAAAACATTTTGGAGTCTAATTTTATTACAAAAGAATTTTATTCTAATTTATATTACCTTTTTGGTTAGATATTAATTTTACAGATTCTTATATATGTAAATAGATTTTAAATTTATGTAAGTGGTCTTATTTATTTGTTCTGTTTTCAAGAATCAAAAACAGAACAAATAAAAATTTATGGGAATATTACAATTTTTTTTCCAAATAAAGTTGCACAATTATAATATTTATTATGATTTATTGTTTTGTTATTTTATTTATTTGTGCCCCATACAAATATTTGGTCTGGATCCGCCCTTAGACTCAATCAATTTGACACCACTACGAGAGGGGTATAAAATCAATAACCCATTAAATATAAATAAATAAATATTGATAAATAGAACAATTAATACTAAAATAAAGACAAGCGTAGAGACAAAGACTGAAACTAACCACATTGGATTACACTATGAGAGGGTATAAAATCAATAACCCATTAAACATTAATAAATAAATATTGATAAATAGAATAATTAATACTAAAATAAAAATAATTGATTAAATCAATATTTATTATAAGCTATAATTTATTAATTCCAAATATCGATTTATTTAAACTTTTTTAAGAAATAAATGTATACAAAAAATCTTTATAATTGACTATTTTCATCCCATAGAGATTAAAGTACAGACAAAGATGAAGTTGTAGTACAATAGGATGAAATATCTTTGGCATAGTGTTGGTAAAGCATAACAACTCATGCTAATGAATACTTGCTTTTCAAATTTTTGTAATATCTACTTCTAGTTAGTAATGTAACTATAACTTTGTAAACATTTTTTTATTGATAAATAAATCTAACATTTTAGACAAAAAATAAATTCAAAAACTTTTATCAATTATTTATCATATCAAAATTTTCTATATTTATTTTCATTTTAATTGTAAATAACTAGTATATATATTGATAACTTTATTGTTGTAAATTTATATGATTAGCTTGAATTTTTTTTAATTAAGGCAAATTAAGATAGAGTAACATCTCTGTTTCTAAGAGATATAAACAAAGTTTTTGTATCAAATTTCTAAAGAAAACTGATAGCATCGTGTTGTTATAATGCTAGAGTAAATATGGATGTTGGTGTCGTTGTTAAATATTAATTTTTTTCAATTATATTTGATTAACGTAAAAATATAACTAAATGAAAAAGTATAATTATCAAATATAGTATTTTTTTCTTTTTTTTTAAAAAACATGAAAATCAGTTTTTTTTTTGTTTCGATAAATATAAACTCTAAATTTTGTAATTTGACATGTATAAATATAATTATTTATTTCCATGAAAAGAATTTCAATGAAAAGAATACATAGCCTTGATGATACATATTTGAAATTGGATGATGCACAAAACTCACACAAATATAATTCTACATTGAACTGAAGTTGAAATTCATTATTGTTGAGAAACATAACATAAAAATCACTAAATGGATCAGGAAAAGAAAAAAAGAAAAATTGTGATTAAAAAAATTAGAGAATATATGTTACACAAAACAAAAACAAAATCATGGTAAAATCATTAAGGTTTTGGAAATAAATGAAAATTAAATATCAACATTTGGAAATCATTAAGGTTTTGAAAAAGCAGCTGAACTTAAGTTTACATGTAAATGAAGAATTTAAGCAGTTAAGATACATACTTCGTTTTTAAAATTGTGGCTTTTTTTAATCACGGCAACCGCTAATAACTATAATAAAAGTTATTAACCAATTTTGGTTCCTTTACAATTTTTTTTCTTTAAGCTATGACTTATTTCTATAATTCAGAATATCTTATTGCTGTTTTGGAGCTTATTGTGATAGGTTTTTACATTGAATAATGTCAAAGTTTCATTACAAATATGAGCAAGACACGGCTAATGATTTAGACTGATGCATCAATATTGTGTTTATTTTGTTTTCAGGTATCTCAATATGTTATAGACATATAAGAAAATGTTGATCCAAGCCATGAAAAGTTTAAATTGTTATATTTATAAGTCAGATATTACATAAACCTCAAATACATAGTATTCTCTTGAGCTTGTTCCTTCTGGATTCAAAATATTGGAGAAAGCATCATAAATCTGTTTCTTAAGAAGTTAGGTAACTTCCTTCACTGTAGATTCATAAACAAATCCTTCGAGCTTCAATGATTCTATCGTGAAAGTAACAAGATAACAAGATAACTAATCTTGGTTTTTGCATAAATAAATTTAATTACATAAGAAGAGAGATAAGAGAGGTATTATTTTGGTTATTGCAACTCCATCCGATTATCCGTAAAAACATGAGCACCAAAAACTTCTTACCATAAAGTCTTTTTTATCATACTAACAAAACCTTAAAAAATTTGGATATTTTTTTAAGATATAAGAATTCTAATCACTTACGGAAAACAAAAGGAAAATTACAATATTTATATTTTAGAAAGATATGCTGATATACACCAAATCTGTATGCGAAAATAATAGAACCATAACCTATTTCTTATGTTATATAAAGCTTCAAGGATTTCTGTGTTTCTCACATCAACAGCAAAAACAACAATATCCACTTTTTATAGATAAATTCGAGCTTTTTTTGTTCCCTTTATTGAATTAGACCATATATTGGGCATGTCTAAAAAATTTATTTAATTAAGGCGATTATTGTATATCGGCTTTAGTTATGATGTTTTTGACTCTTGCAATCCTGAAGACCAACGGAGAAGATGTGATAAGCTACAAAGCTCCCAGTGCAGATCAGGCATGGGGATGTAGTCCAAAGTCTCCTAAATCGAAGTCAAGGCCAATCCCTAGCTAGAGAAGGATGTGAATTTGATCCCATATATGCTGGTTAGATTTTATGTTTTGTATATAATATATCCTTTGATGAATGTTTAATTCCAGATTAATTGTTTCATTATATTGATATGTTGGAAACTTGCAACTGTAACAATTTCTTTAGAGCTTCAATATTTTCTTCTATGTTTAACTTAGTTTAAACGGGGTTTGGTGAAACGGGAAATGTAAACGGGCAATAAGGCTAAGACGGACAAGTTTCATTCGTTCAGATTAGTAAATAGGTTCTTTGACAAACAACATCAAAACGACAAACGACAAAACAACAAAGCGAGAGGTCTTTGTCTGCTTGTGCAACTTCGAGAATTTGAGAATCGTGCAACCCTTTATTGGCCTCATTAGCCCAATCCTACACTTCATATTTTATATCTATCTATTTTTGCCTACTCGATGTCCAAAGTTTTTTGAGGAAGTAATTGTTTGTTTATTCATGGGTAAGTATTTTGTCCCGTTTATTTCACAGAACTGTTTGATAATGCTACGAATACGATAAGAAAAATGCTAATACTACTTGATTCCCATTTCCCAATTAACTTATTACGCACATTCAGGAATATTTGATACCTTCTGTCGATACCTTAGGTAAGCATGCATCTATCAAATTCACTACACTAGAAGTTTACAAGAAAGAAATGCTAACAAAATTTAAGTGGACAATTTGAAAGTCATAGTAGTAGTACAGACATTTACGTTGTTAATACATTTATGATAAAGATGAATCACATAAGAAAATACAATCAATTTACTTTGATCAACTACTGCATTTAACTTTAGAATGACCTTTTTTTGCCCTAATTATATAAACGTTTAGATACTGCCCGACTTGGTATATGCAAAAACACATATCAAGATCAAACTAAAGGACAAAGTTTCAAATCTCTCCCCTCTCTTTCTCCTTTTGCAATTTTGTTTGTTTTGGTTTTCTATACAGTGCGTTTCCGCTTTGATCTTTTGCTTCTTCGTTGTCCAACGTCAGGAACTGGCTTGCTTGTGCTCGAAGCTAACGCTCCTTCACGAATCTCTTCTTCCTGTTCCATCATACTTGCTCATAAGTTTTAACGTACTCGATCATTCATTAATGTGTTGTAGTTTTAATGAAACTAATATTACCTCATCATCCGACCCTTCGTCTGATTCATCCTCAGATTCTAGCAGTGCAACTGAATCTTTTGCAATAGCCTTGTTCTTCTTGCTGCGCTTCTCTTGCTGTTTTAATTGTCTAAATCTGTTGCAATTCAATATAGTAAACATTAGTTTTTAGTGTACTTGAAAGACAAAAATGTTACAAATAAGCAGCAGCAAAGAGATTCACTTACCTTTCGCCAGCATCATCATCAGGCTGAGCAATAGATCTCTTAGCTCGTCCCGCAGTTATTATTCCGCTTGCGTTTTCATTGACTGCAGGCGCTGCGCCACCTAGTTTACGCAGCCATACTTGTTGAGCGGTGCTAAGTACATTGTTTGTGAACCTAAAATACCATTTGAAGGCTCAAACGTTAAGCATCAGCTAACGTTTAAACTACGCAATTCACTAGGACCATCAAATCTGAACAGTAAGTATAAACTACAAAACTAGATGCTCTTCGTTAATCCAACAACAAACTTCGTATTCTTAGAAATTCTTATATACATTCTGAGAATGAAGCCATCTATATCCTTCATGTGTGTTCCCATCTTATATACGTTTTGGTTAATTTATACTAAATGTGTGTTCCCGTACATATCTTAAAACTGGTTAGGAACATGTGTAAATTAGGACCATCAATAAATTGGTTAGATGAAAGTTTCAAGGTGAGGGAGACCAACCAGTAGATAGATAATCCTGATGGGACAGACAATGCAAAGTAACCAATCATGAGTGGAAGAAACTTGAAAATAATAAGTGTGTTCTTCTGTGCAGGATCGTCTGTCTACCAAAAGAAAAGAAGTTGAGATTAGAACTTTGACAATCATATCAAAATCATTTTAGTGATAAGAATAAGAAAAAGAAGAAGAAGCTTTTGTTATTTCTCACTTGAGGAGGCTTCATAATCTCCATTGACACATACTGAGAGACAATAAGGAGAACAGGCAAAACAAGATACGCGGCTGTGTCACCCCACCCCAATGGTGGATGCCCGTCCTGCACCACCGAAAGACATTACACCATGATAAGTTTACATTGCACACAAAACTTTTACTGTATTCATGTAGACGATGACAAACAGTTAGAGACTGCTTGTTTTTAGTTTATCTCATTACCACAAACGGAAAAAGCCATGAGACGCCAGAACCACTCTGCCTGGCAGCTATACTTGTTGGTCCACCTAAAGACGGAATCCAAAAGAAACCTTCTGTAAAGAGACCCTGCAAGTAAAACGTTATTCTTTCAGCACAATTCGAATCTACACATAAGCAAAACATACCAACTAACTTTTCTGGTCCGTTTTAGTGAAACCAGTGATTAAAACAAAGCTTTGGTATAAATCATTGTACCTCGTTGGCCACGTTGGAGAGAGCTTGGTATAAACCAATCCAAACTGGTATGGTGGCTAATGTTGGTAAACAACCTAACATCAAAACAAACCATAACTTAGAAATAAGAAATTGGCATATAAACCATAATTTAGTACTAACAAAAAGTACCTACAAAGAAAAAGTACCTGCTAACGGATTTACACCAGCTTGTTTATACAAACGCGACGTCTCTAGTTGTATTCTCTCCTATATATATAACAAACAAAGAGTCACACTTTGAATAATCTTCCACTAGTAAACTCATTTTCTAACAAAAAAAAAACAAATCACCTGATTCCCTGCGTAACGTTGTTGGATAGCTTTAATTTTCGGTTGAAGATTTTGCATCGCGAGCGTTGATTCAACCTACACAATGTAAAATAAAAAAACACTAAACAAAAACATACTCTACACATAAACTCGGTAACTTAATAGAAATTTTCGGTTCTGAATTAATAAAATATTATGATCCCGATATTATTAATTTACAGAAATGCTCTCAAATGATGCAATAATAATCGCATAAAAGTGTAACTGAAACTCACCTGTTGCTTAGTCAAAGGGTAGGTCGCTGCTTTGACGATAATCGTAAGCAAAATAATCGCAAATCCATAAGCGTACGGTACATGAACTGCCGTAAGTCCATCTTTCAATATCTAAACAAACACAAAAAATTCAAAAACAAGAAATCTTTAAAACACAGACAATTCTTGAATTTACACACACAGACACAATTCTTGAAAACTGAAAACACAGACACAATTCTTGAAAACTTAAGACAAAGAGACAATTCTTGAATTTACACACAGAGACAATTCTTGAAAACTTAAAAACTACAAGAAGACAATTCTTGAAGTTACACAGACAATTCTTGAATACGTAAGACAAAGAGACAATTCTTGAATTCACACAGACAATTCTTGAAAACTCAAAAACTACAAGAAGACAATTCTTGAATTTACACAAACAGAGACAATTATCAAAAACTCACCTTAAGAACCAACTCCATACCATCGGAGATGAAACCGAACCAACCACCACTCTTCTGCACGGCGTTATCAGTCGATACGGCGGTTCCTCCTCCGGTAACTGAATCTGCACCGACGACGGCAGCGTCTGCTATTGTATAGAAGAGAGACTCCGCTCTTGTGAGCATGGCTCCGATGTCAACCGAGCCATGGAGAGGAGGAATCTCGTTCAAGCTGAAACGTACAGTTGTGGAGTTGCTGAACAGCTTATTGCTACGGTACGGTAGAAACTGAAGACGGGAAGATGAAGACGCTTTGGTTAAAGGTGAACCAAAGAATGAAGATGGAGACGAGACTAGAACTCTCGCCATTGGAGAGAGAGGTTCTTGAGAGAGAGAGAGGATGAGAGGTGAAGAAGATAGAGATTTTTTTTTATTTTCTAATTTTTATTTTTAATTATCTTTTTAAAATAAAAATTGAACGGAAAAATGAGACGAAGCTGGTGAGCGTTTTTTTTCTTTTCATATGGTGGAGATTGCATCCAATTATGAGAGTCCACGTGGACATGTATCTAACGTGGAATATATCGGTGCTCTCTTATAGGTTGGGCTTGTAAGACCCATTATCTGTGTCTGTGGTGTTTTTTTTAATAACTTAACAGGCCTCGATGCGTAACGGATTCGATCACTTTTTGTTTGCTACACGGTTTATTACATATTCTCTTGTGCTAAATGATTCCGTTCAATTTTTGTTTCCCTGAGCACGGTTAATTATATCTAAGCACTTTTGGTAACATCTGATTTTAAGCTTTCAATGGTAAAAATAGTGCAAGCAAATCATATAAATCAAGTGGAATAAGGTTTTGAATGGTAAAAATAGTACAAGCAAAACAGATCATGTAGATCAATCAAGTGGAATAAATATAGATCATGCAGAACAAAAGTAGATCAAATATTTTATGGAAATACATGTGAAAACGTTAAAAAATTGATTCGGCAATCTTTTTCGTTAAGTACATTTACTTTTTGAATTACTCATCTAAAGAAAATTTTAAGATTACCAAATTTTTTTTTTTCATAAAGCTGATTGAATTATTTAAAATAAAAATTCAAATAATAAAAATAAAGTTAATATAGATAAAATTTATTTATTTAGTATTATTTTCATCTAGTGAGTAACAATTTCTAATACATAATTTTGTTAAACATTATTTTGGAGGAGGAAGACAAGATTGGTCACATGAAGCTCTGTCGTCCCAGCAATTTTTGTCTTTCATGACTACACAACACCAACAATTTCTGATAACGAAGAATCCATGACAATTTGTATGATAACAATTTGATGTTATGATTATCTTTGATTTTTCTATTGCTCTAGCATCCGTCTTTAAACCTTCACATTGGAATCACACATTAACCAAATGTCAATAACGAAAGAACAAAGAAACACTCTCACGAAAAAAACAAAGAAACATAGAAAATATAAATGAGAAACATACACTTATGCAAAGCAAATAGGGAGAGGATGAACATGCAGATGAGAGCTGTCTGAATTTTCATGGTTTTCTGACTTAAACAAACTTGTGATGTGCTTCTCTTGTTTAGGAGTCTTATTTCAAAAGAGTGTGATTTTTATCTTCTTATTATTATGTATATAAAGTGTCATCAAATCATTTTTAAAGAGGTAATATATATATAGAATCATTAATTATCATTTAGATTAGTAAAATAAATATACTTACCAAAATGTCTGTGTGTAAATATGTGTAAATATATATTTCTTCTTATAAAACCTTTTTATCTTTTAGGCTTTTATACACCAAAAAATCATTAATTATCATTTAGATTGGTAAAACGGTTATACATAATTTACCCAAAATATGCATATATATATACATATATACATCTTCTTATAATTTTTAAATCTTTTATATTAAACACCATTAAAATTAAGGAACATCACCAAGAAAAATAAAATTTCTGTAAATTGGTTTCTAAATCCAATACTAATTTTTGTAGCTGTTTTAATTTAGTATTGGTTGAATTTCATAGTAAAGTTTTGAAAATTTGCACTGTATATTTCTTAAAAATTTGATATTAGCAATTTACACATTTTTCTATTCATAGCATTATTCACATTTAATTAATTCTAAAATATGAAAATCAATTGATAAAACCGAACCAAACACCAGTTTTCTGAACAGTGGATTCTGAACGGCGGAATCAGTTGATGCGGTGGTTCCTCTGATAACTGAATCTGCTCCGACGAGGGCAGCATCTGCTATTGTGTAGACGAGAGACGCTGATCTTATGAGCATGGCTCCAACGTCAACCGAGCCATAGAGAGGAGGAATCTCATTCAAGTCGAAACGTACAGTTGTGGAGTTGCTGAAAAGCTTATTGCTCCAATACGATAGAAACCGAAGACATGAAAATGGAGATGAATCGGTGCTCTCTTTTTGGTTGGGCTTATAAGATTCGGTGTATAACGGATTCGATCAATTTTTTGTTTGCCGATGTGCAATGAATTAATTGGTTAGTTGTTTTCTTTCATATTTTTGTTTAAAGATTATTTCGTCATGTGTAGTTGCATAGTGATGCCTGATGAGGACATCAGGCTTGAACCAAACCAAAGTCAGGACAAAATATAATAAGTATCAATCGGTTGCATTTGAATTTTGATAGAGTCATGACATGCAAAAAGAAGGTTAAAATATTTCATGACAAGTTCAACAAATGCATGGAGAAGTTGATCCTACGATATATCTAAACTGAAAAAGAGGATGTAAGGTTAATTTAAATCAGATTTATATACTTTATTATATTTTAATAATTTTATTATTTCCATGTTCATACATAAAATTTATTAAATATTATTTTGGAGGAGAAGGACATACGTTTTCACATGAGGCTTTGTCGTCCCAGCAATTGTCACCTTTTAAAACTACACAACACCAACAATTTCTTATAAATGGGATGGTACACGCTGAATGAAAACAATTTGATGGTATGATTATTTTTGATTTCTCTGTTTCTCTAGCAGCCGTCTTTACACCTTCACATAAATATCACACATCAACCAAACATTAACAACCACAACAACAACAAAAAACAAAGAAACACAAATAATAGAAATGAGAAAACTTATACATACATTTATTTAAAGCAACGAGGGAGAGGATGAACATGCAGATCAGAGTTGTCTGTATTTTCATAGTTTTCCTGTTTTACGCAATCTTATTTCAAAATAGTATGATTTTTATCTTTTTGTTTGTATGCTTATAAAATATATTATTTAAATGAAAAATCTAAAATATATTGTGTGATCTAATCACTTTACAGAAGATATTCACATATATATATATATATAAATCATAAACTATCATCTAGATTAGTAAATTTTTTTACCCAAAATATAACTTTCCTAAAAAAATTAAGTAATCAAGATTGACCAAGTTATTAGGAGATTCAAGGAGAGTATGAAAGTTACATTTTTTGTTGAGTTATTCCATTATTGTAATCTCTTTTAAAATTTTATACCTTTTTTAATGAAAAAACTGTTGATTTCATTCCAATCAGAATTTAGCAAAATATTTATTGTATTTATTATCAAATTAGAGAAGTATTCATTTCGTTCCATAATGTAAATAACTTAATCTTAAAAATATATTAATAAATATTTCTTTCCACAAAAATTAATTTTTTAATAAAATATTCATTTGACCCAAAGATTAGTCGACATGCAAAAAATATTTTCAAATTTCTTTTTCTTACATATTTATACAGTAATTTCACAATTGTTATCACTAAAATATTTTTTTTGTTTCCAATGTATTTTAATATTTATATTATAATATATGAATAAATTTTCTCACAGCTGATATGTAACCACTAAAATAATCTGACTTTAATTATATTAATTAGGGTGAACCCCGCGCTATACTGCAGGATATTTTATATATATATTAGATTTTTACCCGGGCTTCCGAAGCCCGAGATATTATTTTGTTAAAATCATAATGTGTTTTTTGTCTAAATTTTAATAAAATTGAAAAATATCATTTTTTATAAAGCTTAATTTTTTCCACCTTTAATTTTATTTTTGTTATTTTTTTTAATTAAAAGATTTTGTTTATATGGATCTAAATAATTAGATATTTAACATAGATTTTATTTGGATCCAAATGCTGATTTTTAAATATAATTAAGATAATTTTATTGGGCCTTGTTGATAAATTGACATATAATTTGGGTTTTGTTGATCGTTTTTTTTTTAAAAAAAATTTAGTTATGTAATCATCTTGATATAAATATGAGATTGATTTAGACTAACAATTATATAATATAATGTAAATTACACTATTTTGTGTTGATTAAAATTTTTTTAATTTTAAAATTTGATAATGAAATTTTTAATTTTTCATAGAAATATAGTTTTTGTGTTAAATAGGATAATTCATCTAATTAATTAGTTTTACGTTTTAAAATTTTATTTTAATATTTATAATAAAATATGTTCATCATTTTACCTCATTTCATACTAATCTAAATATTTTGTATATTTGTTAAAATAACCTGGAATGAATAACATTTGTACAAAATTAATATTCACCCGTTCATTATATATTTTAAAAATATATATATGAAATTTTTTAAATATTTACTTTTATATCTTAAGCTAAGTAAGAATATTCATGTTTTAATAGGACTAATATATTATGATATTCAACTAATTTAAAAATGAAATTTATCATTAAATTAAATTATTATTATAATACATTTATCAATCTAATTATACAATTTTAGAAAAATTAATTTGATTAAACTAATATAGATTTTTCAATTTAGCCATCCATAAATTTATGTGTTGTATTCTTACAATTTATCAAAAATTATATATATATTTTTTTAAAATTGAATCATAACATATATACACCCATACATATTATTGTATAAATGATATGTTTTTAGTAAAAGTAAATAAGATAAATTATGAAAAAAAGATAATAATTCATATATTATTATTTATAGTAATTAATCTCTACATGATCATGTGTGATCAAGTGTATGATATTTATTGTACTCTATATTTTTTAATTACATGTATAGTCTAAATTATCTTTAATAATATTTTAAAATCTCATTAAATTTCAGTGGCATTTTCAGTAATATACTATATAAATAAAGATTAATAATTAACTTGTGCTTCTATTTTATATATATATATATATTTTAATTTTTTTTTAATTATTTCCAGTTTTAAATTTTCTTTTCTTCAAACGAATGCAAATAATATAGTATTGGTGATGATATAAGCCAAACTAACTACGTTTCACCTCATTCTTTCCCTTCTATTATAATAAGAATTTATTTTTTTACTATTTTTCTTCTTCTTAATTATGAGATTAAAATAGTCAACAATATTTATGAATCGGAAAACAAACAAAAAATAGAGCAGAATAATGAGAGAAGCAATTAATTACTTTTGTCATCATAGAGGCAGGTGCGTGCGGGACTTTGATCCTTCTAGCTAAGACTTCCATCTTTTTCTGTAGTAGCACCATGCCACAAGTGTAGCTATATTTTTTCTTGTAGCAAATGTGTGCCGCAAGTGTAGCGCTCTGTTTGGACCTGTAAACATCAACCAGATTTTCCCTTTGGATTTCTTTTTCCCTATTTCCATTCAGCAACTGCTAGCGAAGACATGGAAGACGTTGCATCGTCCTCCAACTAAACACCTTTTGCTAAGTCCTTTAGTAGCTTCTTGAATAATCCGATATCAAACAAATCTCTTAGCTTTCCAAAACGTGTTTGTGGGATGAGGATAAAATTCTACTTAACCGTTTAAGAACCAAATTTGTGCCCACTAGACTCCTTGGTGGAGTTATGTCCGATCTTGAGTTTGATTTCAACATAGACAACAGAGAAGGAGGAATTTTTTTTAGACAGACTGATTCAGCTGTAAACACAAACACAAGTAGTTCCATTTTTATTCAATTCCATAATTTGTTGATATTTTGTCTACATAAAAGCATAAAATCAAGATTCAGTTCTAACATTCTTGTTTTTTTTCTATATCTTCAAATCAATTTGCCAATAAACTTATAAGTTTCTTGAAACTTTTTTTGCAGTCATAAGAGCTCTGCAGGAGGAAGACCGAGAGGTTATTTTCAGTTGAGAAATTTTCCAACTTAGCCACGTCGTTTTCGAACTCTGCAAACACCATAAGAAACAGCTCATTTCCTGTCACAATATAAAATGAGCTTCCGTGCGGAAAGAAGACATCCAACGAAGCTTCCGTCAAAGTCATCCGCATCCAAATATCCCACCTGTGAACATAGTTCCTGAATTGGAAGTGCATTCTCTTCAACAACATTATGACAACAACTCAATATTTTCTACGGGCTTCCACAGTACCATCATCATCAACGTCCTTGGTATCTTGGTTAAACTATTTCTAACCCCACCAAATTTCTATGTCCCTCGTTAATTAGTTCTTGGAAGTCATGGTGCAGCTATTGGAATTACTTCCGCTGAACATGAGGAGAATGCACGTTTTACGGGTCACAGATACAAAAGAAAGAGCGGTGAAGTAATGCTCGGAAATTTTCAGTATCTAAACACTGCACCAAGCCAAACGAAGCAGAAAGCATCTTTGTGATAAAGTTTAGTGCCTCACTTCTTCTTGGTCCTAAATCTTGTTAGAATTAGAAATTTGTATTTTTATTAATATAATGACTGTAGAACCTTTCTATGGAGATACAAGTCGAAAAACAAGCGTTTGTTAAATACTGATGAGTAGTGTTTACGTGTGCTTTGGGAACTTCTTTGTCAAAATATATGTTGTAAAGTTGCTTGCTGTGTCACACAGGTCGTCCTTTGGCTCGGATATAAACATCATTTGTGCAGAAGTTTTAGTATTATTTATTGCGAAGTTTGAGTAACAAACTCACCAGAAAAATAAAACAGTGAATTTACAAGAGTAGAATAGCTATCAACCAAAGAAGAAACATTTCACCAAAAAAAAAAAAAAAAAAAAAAAAACAAAAAAAAAAANTATTTGTTTATGGTATATGCTAATAATTTTTAATATTCTCTTTCAAAAATACAAAATATTAACAACATTTTAAGTATTTAAATAATTGTTAATAATTTTTTAAAATGTATGAAAGAATATGCAAAGCTTGATACATTGGCTCATAACAATTTACCGACACTAAAAAAAAAAGGAGAATTAAGAAGAAGCCCAACCACTTATTTTATTTAGGGTCTGAATGGTAGGGTAGGAGAGTAGCAGTTCTCCTACATAAAAAACACCATTCACCTATTTTTCTTGTTTTTTGTGATCAGCAGAAGAATTCACCTATTTTTCTTGTTTTTGTGATCAACAGAAGAACTGTGTGCAGAGCAGATATTTTTGTCTTTTAGTAGAAAAACAGGAGATCAATCTCATTTTTCTTCCTCATTTATTTAAATATTTTATGGTTATTGTCCTGCATGATCTGCATTTATCCTACATGATCTGCATGATCTGTACTACCTAAACTGTTTTTACCATTCAAAGCCTTATTTTTGGAGAAACTTACAAAACAAATGTAAGTAGATTTGAATATCCGTATTTTTTTATATCTGTATATTAAGTAGACGAGTCATCAACCAATTATTCCTTCACTCTACCAATTATGTACTTCTTCAAAAACTGGGTTGTAAATCATAGATGGAAATTCCAACAAGAAAGTTGCAACTGGGTGATCCATTGCAATTGGATATTTTATTTGGAGGAAGTTTCTTTGGTATCATTCCTGTAATACCTCGAATGTCTTTATCAATGGACTTTCATGCCCATTCTGACCTTATGGATGTCATCTTCGTCCCATGGTGGGTACATTATTTGTAGGTTCTAAAGACCTGTTCATTCATCATGCAATCACTATATAATCTTTTCTCGTACTATATTCTCATTTATACGGTATTAAACATGTTTTGTATGATAGATCACTCAATCGTAGACTGATCTACCTCAAACATATTTAATTCTAGATTTCTATTTAAATAAGTGACCAAAAAGATAATAGTACTTTGGTGATATACATAACTAAATCAATTTAAAAAAAAAATCTTTTTCACATTAACCATAATATACCAAAAATTAAGATGTTACAATTTCTTCTACTCACGAAGCGCAACCTCGTTGCACATCATGATTGTCACCCCAATGGTGTGAGCCCTCACAACTTCACACTTGCTTGGGTTTGGCTCTGATACCATTTGTAACTCTTTAACCGTTCCTACTAGTGGGTTCTTCATATCCATTTTCAGCCTATGGGTCTCCATCTTTGTATGATGGCCGGTGCATTACTTTGAGTCTACTTGTTTACTAATCATATAATCACAATATAATTCTTTCCCGTGCTTTATTTTCACTTACACGGTAATATAAATGATTTTCCGATAAGTCATTCATCTTTAAAATTTTCCAACTTAAACATGTTTAACTCTGGTGTTCTCCCTAGACAAATGACCGGAAAAATAAATATATTTTGGAGATATAGATATAGCCAAATTAATTCTTTTAAATTTTTCTATATTCATCACTATATATTAGAAATAAGAATGTTATAATTCTGCTTCTTAAATCTGAAGAGGAATATGAATGGATAAAAGAACCTTAATATCTGATGAACTGTCAATTTTTCTTCTATTTTTCTTGGCTGTATTCTTTTTGTACACCACTAAAATATGCTTAAGTCCAATTGAGAATTAAAAACTGGTTTGGAAAAAATTGAAAAAGTTTGGTTTTGTTTGGAGATTCATTTATAGTTATTAGTTTAAATCTGGCTTTGTATTAAATTTAGGTGATTAATGGTTTGTTTCGTAAACAGTAAATTAAGGTTTATGGATTTTGAGTTTTTTAATACTGATTTATTATTTTAATACCAATTTTGAGAATTATTATATTGATGACTTTTATAATTAACAATTCTACCATTATACAAAGATCCAGATCTAATGAATTCTATCTCAGTATACTTTATAAAGATTCATGTCTCCACAAAAAAGATCTATATCTAACGATTATATTTACACTACAAAAAGATCTTTTTTAAGTTTCTCTCGTATAATTTATATAAATTATAATAAATTAAACTATTTAGAATTTCAATCTCAAACATCCGCATATAAACATCCGCATATAGAAACATTAATGGATTTTGAGGTTTCAAACTACGATTTTGGGAGATATATAGTTTTCAAGTTTCAGTTAGAAAAAATATAGATTTTGAACTTTGTTTTTGAAAGAGAAAAATGTTTTAGCTTGAGATGAATATAATGTTATATGATATTTTTCATTGTGAAAAATATCGTTTCCAGAAAATTTAAAAGTAGTCCATAACACAAGCGAAAACCAGACTGAATACTATGAGAAAAATGTTCGAGGGGTGACGGTTGTAGATCTGATGATAAAATGATTTAAAAATTCTTTTTTTTTTGTGTGTGTGTGCACCTTGTAATAAAAATTCAGAAAAGAAAAATTAGTTTAGATAGTACTCCATTCATTTATCTTATTCTTTATAATAATTCATTGTTTTCACGCGGTGAACAACAATTTATGCCTGGGAATTAAATTGGAAAGCAACAACGATAAATAAATTTATCAAAAATTAAGGTGAACATTGGCCTTCGCAGTAGGTTTTGTCTGGCCAGCAAGGAAAATTATCTCTGCTCATACAACACCAATAGTTTTGTACTCTCTGACATATGCCACTGGTATGAGAACTCAATGATGATATGATTTTGTTTGGGTTCTTTGTCTCTCTAACATCCATCCTCTCGCCTACACATTTGAAAACATACATTAACCAAATACTAACGACAAGAAAAAGAGACTTGAATAATATAAATGAGAAAATCTATACATACAGTGATGTAAAACAAAGAGGGAGAGCATGAGCATGCATACTAGAATCGTCTGTGATTTCATGGTTTTTCTGTTTTAAACAACCTTAATGCGGTGTGTTTCTTTTGTTTAGACGTCTTATTTCAAATGAATATGTGAATTTTATCTTTTTGTTATTATGTATATATAGTCTGATAGTTAATTTACAATCTAAAATATTTTGTGTCATCAAATCTTTTTAAGAGGTAATATACAGTATATTTTTGTAATTCCCCTCTAACTTAATTAACATATAAGTTTGTGTAGAAAACATACTGTAATTTAATCAACATACAATTTTGTAATTTTAATTATTTATTAAATTTGTTCAGAAATCCAGAAAAATGGAAAGATATATTGCAAGATTGACATAGATATTTAGAGATCGACTGAGATTATAAAATACAATGGCTCTAGCAATTTTCCGGATTGAGAATATAACATAAAATGTCTCTAAAAATTTTCTGGATTAAGAATATAAAATACAACGTCTCTAGCAATTT
Organism: Sisymbrium altissimum; assembly: GCA_900406495.1. NCBI lineage: Eukaryota > Viridiplantae > Streptophyta > Magnoliopsida > Brassicales > Brassicaceae > Sisymbrium > Sisymbrium altissimum. The sequence goes on from OVBI01000099.1 coordinate 24,361, forward strand.
CTATTTGGAAATAAATGTATTCTAAACTAATATTCTAGAAATGATGAAATGAAGATGAATTCTATATGTAATAGTAATGCATAAATTTACCCCACTCATTCGTCTTCATAATTACAGAGATATTTTTTTAAAAATATATGCATATATTTTTCCATTCGTCTTCACTATATCCCATTAATACATGATTTGATTTTAGGAAGACAGTAATGAATTATTTGTTTCACTATATTTTATCCCTCTAGTATGACACGATTTGCATACAAATTTTAGTCACCATGGATAGAAAGTAATATACGTAAGATGTAAGATGATATTTTAACAAATAAATATATTTTTTACTTTTCTAAATAATTTTATTAATTAAAGTTGATAATTTTTTGGTTATTTCAAAATACAATTGATATTTTTTGATATACAATTGTGTTTTAGATATTCATTTGATTCAAGATTTTTTTAAAGTATCTACATATTTATGATTATCTGATTTTATTTCATATTTATTAATTCAAATCTGTTTGGTTCTAAAACATGACCACCAAAACTGTTTAATCGCTGGAAAAGTGTTTAGCGATAGAAAACCACTGCAATTTGAGTCTATTCGGTAAATAATCGGAAAAATTTGGAAAATTCAATTTTTGGTATATTAAAATATCGAAAATCAGTTTTTATACCACAAATCTATTATATTTTGATAAAATCCATAAGAATAGTTTTTAAAGACAATGAAATCCTGAAAAAAAACAGAGAACGGCAACTGTATTAGGTTAAAAACCCTAGTAGAAATGTTGAAGAAAATGAGGGCATTATTATAATTTTGTAGTCATTAGATCAAAAACTTTAAAATATATAAAACCTGCATATCCTTGCTCGAACTTGCATACACCTTGACAAAATTATTGATATGGAGTTTGTGTGCCACTAGACCAAACGACTTCTTTGTGGCAATATCACATATTTAATATATACATAGTTAAAATTCCTCTCCGATTAATCTTCGAATAATCCTTGATTTTTTTATAATTTGCTAGGCGTAGAGTAATTGATATATTGTATTTTTCATGGTTTTAAACTTATGCATTTAATATATTTTGGTTTTAAATCTTGTATTTAGGCATCACTAGGAGTGTATATACTTGCATTTGTCTATATCAGGTCTTAGAGTTGTTTTTTTGGAGTTTTGGGAGCATTTGGAAGATGTGAGTGTTGATGATATGCAGGATCCAGAAGATATGCCTCAAAGATGGACTCGGATGAAAGCCTTAACCATTTTCTATGAAGTTGACATCTTCATGAAAGTCATAGGAAACTGAGTTAGCTTTCCAATGGAAGTGGTTTCAAGTCATGTGGAGTTATATTTCAGAAGTTATGGTCGATTTACTGGACATATATCAACCCTTCCGCGAAGGAGAACCAGCGGCCAAAAACCAACCGCTAGCGCAACCACAGCGGCCTAACCTAGTGGCCAGCAGCAAACCGCTGGCGTTTTTTGCCTCCAGTGGTCAATCCCAGCGGGCAAAAGCCAACCGCTGGCCCCCTTCTTTTCTGCGCCCAAAAAGTGTTGACCAGCCTTGACTTTTGCTGTTTTACTCAGTTTTTTCTGGATTGACCCAGAATTGTTGGGTTGACCCGGGGGCCCTTTTTAAACACCTATAAAAGGTGTTAAACCTAATTTTTAGGGACATCTGACATCTTTTATTTCTTGTCTAAACCTAAAACCCATTGGGTAATTTCTTTGAACCTAAGACAAGTTTGCTTTTCTTTTTGTTTTTTTTTTAATTTCTTTTTGCATTTCCTTTCTAATCTTATGATTATGCACTCTTCAATCTTGATTATGTGTGTTGTCATGATGATTAGTGAGTAGTCTCATTATTAAGCTTATGGATTAGGGAGACTAAGGGTGATTAAGGGGTAGTTAGAGGTTGTTAGTGTTTATTTGTTGGTTCACTTCTCATTTGATTGTTCTTAATAATAGATTAGAGCCAAAATCTCTATTCTTGAGTTTATGATTTTTCTTGCACTAAACGTGTTTGACAAAATGTCTGAACCAAATCATTTGAGAGCTTTGCTTGCTTGACCAATGAGAATTGATGTTAGGTTGCTTAGTTTGCTATTAGGTTTGTCTTATTGCATGTTTCTTTGTTTAAATCCAATGAGAGTTGATGATTTGAGCTTAGTTAACATATGGTCATTGCATGAGAATGTATTGATGTATCATTATGCCTAATGTTTGGGAAGGTTCTTAATTGTATTTAATTTTCTCTAGTTTTCAATTAATCACCTAGATATCACTTACCTTGATCTATGAGCTTAATATCTCTTTGATTGATTGAATTTCTCTGTTTAAAATTGCTTACTCTGTTTTGATTAATTTCTCTTGTTAAGCCTCTTGTTAGATCATTACTTGTTAGGTGTTAGTCTCACCAGAATTTCTTGATTGCACTTGGATTACGCTAAATTCTGTATCATTAGTGTGTTCTTCACCCTGAGTTTGAATTGACCCTTAAATACTACAAAAAATAGGTTGATTAAGCATAGGAATAATTACAAGAAATTGAAACATTCTTATTATCAGTCATCATCCGACTAACACCTAGCGATTTCCCGAACACGGGTTTAAACCAATAAACTATTTGTCACCACCATATCATTTAAAATTTTGACATTACTTTTTGTAGTAGAAATTGTAATGGTCAAAAATTTGTAAGTATATATAATTGGAAAATCAAATTTGTTTGGGGTCATAGAAAAATGATTTAAAAATAAATGTTCAAAAGATGTTGCAATCAGAATGAAGAGGGAAGTAGAGAGCGCAAAAATAATGTTATTTGGGAGGAAATGAGTGTTTAATATTGATGATATTGAGTATAGAAATATCAGTATGTGTGTAGAAATATCTGAATTTTTTTCTACTTTTTTTTTTACTTTTATTTATTTTTTTATAATTCAAAATCATATAGTATAGCATTTTCTCTTTTATTCAAGTGGACTGTGCATTTAATAGCCTTTACTTTGGTAGATTTGATCATTAGGAATTAAAACATATTCAATCTTATTAGAATTAGTGGTCAGTTCATTTTGGTATTGATAACTTATGAATTAAAATATTAAATTTTATTAGAATTAGTCTTCAGTTCAGTTTGATATTGATAACTGGTTTTTTATAGATAGAACCTTGTCATTCAGTGTATTTAACTTTCTGGTATATGTTAATGCGTTCACGAGTACCTTTTGCCCTTGAGTAAGAATCCTTGAAGGTAAGTCCAGATTTTCGTTCTCCATCTGTATTACCAAGAGTTTTAAGATGTAAAACCTTCTTATAATACAATTCCGACAATGAAAAACTATATAATCAAATACTATTTGTGAATAACTTACAAGTTGCCCCTTGAGTATCACCAATCTATCTCCCGGATTTCTTTCTTTCAACTTCTACTTATTTTTTTCTCTTTCTCACTGTAGAAAAAAACATAACTCCACATAGCTATATAGGAAAGTACACTCAACTAATAGAAAAATCAAAATTCATCTCTATAAGAGTCATTTCAACTTTTCTATTAAAAACATGTGCTATTCAATAGTATCATTCCTTTATATTGAATTACGCTAATATTCGTATCCGTGTATTATAATTTCTCCATTTCATTATAATTCACAAAATTAAAAACTCAAAATAAAATAAAAATTAACATTTTCAATAAGTATTAGTTTATTAAAATAGTATAATTATTCACAATAAATATGAATATATATATATATATATATATAAAGTTAACTTTTCTTTTTCGTAGTGCACCCATTTCAACATCCTATTTAATGTCTCACACTATTATTATTATTGATTTCAAAAAATAAAAACTCAAATAAAATAAGATAAAAAGAAACACGTTTAATGAGTATTAAGTTTATTAAGATAGTATTATTACTTACAGTAAATAAAGAACGAAATTAAAAGCAAAAGTAATTATGCATATGATCGAAGAAATAAGAAAAACTCTATTAACCCAATACTAAAGGGAAAACAATGAAACATAGATATAAAAACAAGAAAAATGCAAACTAACAACTATTTTTTTTGAACATAACAAAATAACTACTATAGAAACAGAAATATAATATTCAAATTTTAAAATAATATGCAAACGGAAGAAAAAATAATAAAAACTATAAGAATCTAATATCAAAGAGAAAAAAATGAAAATCAGATATAACACAAGAAAAATGCATACTAATAACTACAGAGATAGAAATACAATATTCAAAAATTTAATAAAATAAAAACAAAAAGTACCAAAAAAAGTTACATAAAAATGTGCAAAAGCTAAAAAATATTATTAACATAAGTACAAAAAAAAAACAAAAACACAAAACAATAAAAACATTCCATTAAAAGAATTGTTGCATTTGTGCACGTATCGTCGATCCAACACTAGTTATTTATAAACTGAAGATTTATGTTCACTGATGCAAATGTGCCATCTCTGCTAAATCTTGAAACATCTGAGTTCCACTTCTTTTCACAAAAAGTTGAAAAAAGGTCAAAGGATCCATTGACCAAATAAAAAAATTACAAGTAAAATAAAGAGGTATATATATATATATATATAAACTTTGCTATCTGAAGATTACAATGAAATGAATATCTCAACATAACCATAACATTTTGTGACAAGAAAATCCTATCTTTAAAGCTTTGCGAATGTATGGCAAATGGGTAATTAAGCTTTCCACAAAAAAATACTATTGTGAAGAAAAGCTGCTTGCTCCCTTTCAGTTAGTTGACATCGAATCTGATTCTCACAACACCACCCACCTTCTTTCCTTTTCCTGTCATTATCAGTTTCTTCCACGTTTTATTTTAAGTAGTTAACTAATCTGAAACATTTATCGAGATTTTACATACAAGTACAACCCTTAAAATGTTTACTCTACATAAAGAGTTGATGAGCCCCAACTTTACTTCGTTATGAGAGAATCTATGATATGATCAGGGGCGGATCCAGAAATTTATTTAGTGTGGAGCACATAATTTTTAATTAATAAATTAAATTATAATATATAATATTAATAATAAAAAATTCCAAAATAAAACAAATCATAAAAATGTTATAGAAAAAAACTTAAAAAATTCTTATAAAATCACTCTTCGATCCTCCATTTCTTGAAATCTTTTTATTACTATCTCGTTTGTCATTTTATCAAAATGTTCTTTTTCAATAAGACAAACGAAACAAAATGTTTATTGCATTGCTAATGAATCCTATATATAAAGATTCTATAAGGGGATAAAAGGAAAGTTTAGAGAAAAAGAAATTATCCCTTTCCTAATCTTAATAGGAAAATGAAATATGATTTATCCTTTTCCTAATAATAAATAGAAATAAATAAATGGTAATTCCTAATAAAATAAGGAAATAAACTAAATCGGATCTGGAAGATTCCGGACCGAATGGTTATGACAAATCCATCAGTTTACAACAAAATAGATTAATGACTAGGTCAAATTAACATAATTTAGTTACTTTTACAATTTCCATTTTTAAATGCACTAATGGATAAAAAAAACTTTTAGACTTTAAATAGAAATTTATAGATTAAAAAATCCTGAAGTATATTCAATTACTACTAATTTTTTTTTTAAAAAAGTTAGTATAGAGCACGTGTCACTATATTTTGGTCTTGCGTCCGCCCCTGGATATGATTATTAATGGCTAAAATACTTGTTTAAATAGGTTATATTTGCGTAGGCAATGGCGGACCTACTAACAAACTTGTGGGGTCACATGACACCCCTAAAATAACTAAATAAATTAAATTATATACAGTTTCATAAAGAAAAAATAGCTCAAATGGTTAGTTTCTCTATATTGACATCTCATAACCGTAGGTTCAATTCCTCATTGACACCCTTTTTGTTTATTTTTATTGTTAATTAAATGGTTATTTATTTTTAATTTGTTTTATGACCCCAGTAAACTAAATTTCTAGGTCCGCCACTGTGCGTAGGGTATGAATCTTCCGAATTTATTATAAGTATGATGCATTCAAATGTTTTTAACTTATTTTCTTTATCTTGTTTGCCAGCTTTCCAACGAACTTATTTTGGGATTTAAAGAGATACATAATCTGTATCGGGTGCAGTGGACTCAGCGATGTAGAGTTGCTAAGTTCTTCTCATAACTTTTGATTTTTATGGATAGTAAACCGTCATTTTCATCTATCATATATTAATTAGTGATAATTCTTTATTGACTGTTAATTTCCTTGCACATAAGTTTTGACCTGGTTGTCTTGCTTTGGTCTTCACTGAATGCTCATATTCATGGAACTTATGACTTATGAGTGGTACAAATTATAAAGACATTATGTTTTTGTACAAAGTAATTATGAAAGAAATTTCAGACAGATGTAGTTAATGATTGATAAATGATGCCAAATCTTCAAAATCAATATTGAAAGTGATATATGATCTAAAAGTTAGTCATGCTGAATTCGTTTATAGACTTCCACTATATATTGCTCTAGAAGATGTTTGGACCAAAAAAAGAAGCTCCTAAAGCAACAATTAGTTAACATTCATAATTGCAGGTTGACTTAAGATAACATAAAGCAGAAAGCAATTCGTTAAATTTCTCATTGCGGCGCTAGCTAAATCGTTAAGAAAACAGTTACTTCCGGATTAAAAAAGCTAGTTCAAAGAGAAATTAATGTTATATTTACGAAGTGTAGTACGCAGTTCTATAGTTTGTCACGAAAGTTATCTTGTTCGAAGGAACCTTTTTAGAAAAGTATATGCATGGCTTAATAAGATTTCAAAAAAAGGAGAGATAAAAGAGGAATTAAAAACAAAATGAAGAAGGATAAGAGCATATAAGAGATGAATGGGCATATGAAAAGGTTTGCTGATGGCATGCATCAACGTTCGATTATTTTGTTTTTAGGGTAATAATGCAACATGCATACCCGCCATTTTTGGCAGTCTCTTTCTGAAAAGATGTTAAGCATTTATATACAAAACGACTGATTATTAAAGAGATAAGAAGAAGATCGATAGGGGGGAGGGGGAGAAAGAAAAAGAGAGGATAAATATGTAGAGACAAACTGCAAGATCTCCCTTTTTTCTTTAAAAATAAAAGTAAATTGAGCCATAAAATATAAGTTGTAAATGACAGGTTTCATCTTTTTCATGCTTTCCCCCCCCCCCCCTTCATTCCATCTTTTCATACAGAATAAATTAAAGTTAATCTCCATACTAAGATTCTTGTTAAACACTATTTTTTTCAACGTAATGTACATAAGAAACGAGGTTTTAATATATATAATAGTTTTGAATGGAGACGTCGAACATATTCAATTTTACGTGCGTTGAGCAGATATGTAGCCATTTGTAAATTTTTCTTTTTCAAAATTCTCAAAACCATGATTTTTGTAAAAAAAATTTGCGTCCATTTATATTTTATAAACCTTTTCAGTTTTTCATTTTTTTTTTCCAGAAGCTAGGTTATTGTGGATTAACTTTATCCAAAAAATAATTTTATTCGATTTTTACTCAAATGATATAAAATATTCAAAGTTGGATTATTTATAGTACCAGTCAATGGCTGTTTTATTGTGTTTTCACCCCTTTCATTTGTTCTATTGCAACACTAACAGCATATATACTTTCTAAGAACAAAGTAATCAATATATAAGAAAAAAAAATCGGAGATAAAATTATAACGTCATGAAAAAAATACAGGCATATTTCAATATATTGATATCTAATGAAAGCAGACGAGAGCGACTGATCAGGGATAAGGCTACGCTTGCCCCCACAAAGATACCCTAATTAAGCTTTCATGATTACGGGTCTATATGATAATGAACTCTATGTAGCGGAACTAGCATGTATTAACCATGAACTCTATGTAGTTTTTCAACCTCACAATTTTGAGAATAACAATTAAGAAAAATGATCTTGGAGAAAGCAGAATTAAAGAAAAAGATAAAGAAGACAAATAATCTTTAGAGAAAGCAGAATTCGTCCAATCAATAGGAGAAAGCTGAAAATTTAATTAGAAGGGTGCTGTGTCGTTTGATAACTTCATAACAGTGTGTCTCATGATCCAAATGAGAGCTTCCAAACACCAAATGAAGCATAACACTTTGCTCTTACGAAAAACATCTTATCTTCCTCTTTAATACAGATCCATCCTAATTACATTGCTCCTAGCTAAGAGCTTCTTCACTGACACTTTTCTCATATCAAAATGGTACTATCTGTAATTGGAAATCATCAACGTACATTTATATATACGTAAAGTGGATTATATATATTCAATTCCAAAGTAAACTAAAAATGAAAATTGCGACAAACTCACCAGAAATTGATGTTTTACTAATGGCCTATCAATGTCGGTTTATTGGCCTAGCTAGACTAGCTAGGTTCATGAATCATATCCTATAACTGTAGCATAGAAAAATATCAGATTATCAGTATGAAAATTTAGGCAGAAAATTTTAGTTATATATATATATGTGCATTAAAAAAAACTTTCAAACAGTACCCTTAGCTAAAATATTGTGACTCTCTTTGGTATAGATTTTTAATATAGGTCGGATCGGATCGTAGGCTTCATATTCCTTTTAAAAATATTGCGAGTTAAACAAGGACATATGTGCTTACCCAGTTTCATTTTTTTCTGTTTCTAATGTATATTTAAAGATAAAGAGGACAGAGCCGATTATTATTGCATTATAGACAAGTTCCCACCAAAAGTTCCAACCAGAAAGCTGATGATTTGCTTTACATATGCGGTTATGCATTTTAGTCATTAAAATTAATTATAACTAAGTTTTATATATATGTAATGTACATGCAAAATTTACTATGACGCTCATACACATGTATATACTTTGTAGGATCAATCAGCCCTCAAATTGATTATATATATATTGATCATTTAGCCTCCAATTCATAATTTTTTCAAAGTTCCAGAAATCTCAGAGCCGGCTTTGCGATTTGGTTGTCTCTAGAACTTCTTTGATTATATATATATAATCATATATCTAGTTATTATTCGACAGAGGGAGCCTTATAGGCGAAGAAACGTCCCCCACTCAAACCCTAAAAAAGGAATCCCAACGAAATAATACATATATATATACACCACATACGCATATACAAATAATGCGTGAGTGTAGGAAATATATATATAAAAAAAAGCATAAGAACATGACCCGTGTTTAAAAAAGCATTATGTTCTCGCTTTATCTTTGTGCTCCTTCTCTATCATCATCTTCTCTCTAAACTTCTATCTTCTCTCTTTCCCTTTTGGTTCTGTGCTCTCCTCACAATCTCTCTTTAGCCTTTGGTTCCCTTCTTTCGTTTTTATTTTGATTCTCCCACCATTTTTGTTCTTTTGAGTTTTAAAGATCCATCAAACTTTATTAAAGAAAGAAGAACAAAGAGATAAAAGGGAAGAAGAACAATGGTTTTCTCATCCGTCTCAAGCTTTTTAGATCCACCAATTAATTGGCCACAGGTTCTTTGATCTTCCATTACCTAATCTTCTCTTCCTTCACTTTTTTTGTGTGGTTTTTTAGGTCTTAAATTTCCATTGATTGTTTTGATTCTTATATTAATAATTTTGATTCATTTTTCTAAAAGATATATATATTCCTATTCTCATCTTTAGTGTCTTTTTTATTTTTCAAAGTTGCAAAAAATATCATGGTATTTCTTGCTTTATAATCCCTCCTATATATATACATCAAATACACACTATAAGTCTTGTGACCAAAAAATTATAATATGAATTTTAAGTTTCGGGTTCTTCTTTCTTATATTGTGTGATTGAATTCATTTTTTTGTATTTTTAATGTTTTGCAGTCTGCGAATTCGAATAACCATCCTAATCATCCTCATCATTTTCAGCTACAAGAAAGTGGAAGTTCAGTTAGTGGCCACCAAGTACTTTCTCACCACTTCTCACAAAACCCTATCCCTAACCACCACCATGTTGACACCACAGCCGCCGCCGCCGTTGATCCGGCCGGTCTCAATGGACCAGCTGCTGAGAGAGCAAGGCTAGCTAAGAACTCTCAACCGCCGCCTGATGGACCCTTAAAGTGCCCTCGATGTGACTCAGCCAACACCAAGTTCTGTTACTTCAACAACTACAACCTCACGCAGCCACGTCACTTCTGTAAAGCTTGCCGCCGCTACTGGACACGTGGCGGTGCCTTGAGGAACGTTCCTGTTGGTGGTGGCTGCCGGAGAAACAAGAAGAGTAAAACCGGAAATTCAAAGTCTTCTTCCTCCTCACAGAACAAGCAGTCAACATCTATGGTCAATGCTCCAAGCCCTACAGCTACTGGTAATGTCCATCTACAAACAAATAGCCAATTTCCGTTCTTGCCCACTCTACAGAACCTTACTCAACTCGGTGGTATCGGTTTAAACTTAGCCGCCATCAATGGAAACAATGGTGGAAATGGTAATACTAGTTCAGGTTTCTTGAATGATTTAGGGTTTTTCCATGGAGCTAACACTTCAGGTTCTGTCATGGGTAACAACAATAATGAGAATAACATTATGACGTCTCTTGGATCAGCGACCCACTTTGCTTTGCTTGATCGAACCATGGGACTATATTCATTCCCTAATGAGGGGAATATGGGAAGCAATATGGGATTATCTTCTTCCTCAGCTTCTAGGGTTTCCCAAACTGCTCCGGTAAAATTGGAAGAAGGCCGTTTGGGTAGTATAAACCGGCCGGTTTCGGGTTTGACATCTCCGGGCAATCAATCCAATCAATATTGGACCGGTTTGGGTCTCCCTGGGTCTTCTTCTAACGATCATCACCAGCACCTAATGTGAATGTTTCTTAGCGGTTGGATCATTCACGGACCTTGTCAATGCATGGAGAAACTAAAAGGTATAGTGGAATGGGTTTGTTATACAAATTATGGTCATTGGATGCATATAGAATCAGGGGCGATAACGAAGTAATTGTGTTGTGTGATTTTGAACTTGTTTGATGCGATTCTGTCGAGTTTGTCTTTATGCAGTTCGTATTCTTCACTCGAATTTTCATCAAATAATAACTAACAGATCTGTACGTTGTAATTTATTTGTTTCAGTGTTGAACTATTAATTTTTCTAGCTATGGGTTTTATTTCTAAGTACGAGAGTACAAATCCGCATTATTACAGAGAATTTTATCATTTTTTTCAAAAGGTTTTATATAATAAATAATTTTATGTGACCAATAGGATATAGTTCATAAAAGTAAAAGGGTGTTACAGACTGAGGAATTTAATCATACAATTCCGTGTCTCTCTATAGATAGAAAAGTTTTAAAATTGCCAAAAGCTTAGATTTCTCACATTTTTAGGAGCTTTCCCTTTTTCTTTGTCAGTCTTCTTAATAAAGATCTGTGCATATGTAGATGCATGTACGTACCACGTTAAAATCTTTACTTTCCAGTATTTATATTCCGTACATGTATGAAACCCCTTTTACTTTATTTTTTAGCTAAAGAAAACCCTTTACTTTTTTTTTTTGTTAAAAGACAATCTTACTTACATGTGAATAATATAAATCTTGGATTGATTCAACATTAATAACTTATACTCGAAATGCATATACTCATGGTCTCATGGTTTCTTTTCTTTAGTAAAATCAACTCCTTCGCTATAACATATTGGCACAAGTTTACAGTAAATTCTATAGTTGTTATTGTAATAATCTCCTTCAATTCTCCCTTTAAATTTTCACATCAGAAACATAATATCTTTAAATTTCTGTAAACATAATATATATATCCAACATTTATTTTACATAAATTTAAAATACAGAAGTTTGTTTTCAGCTAATTAATAACTTGTATACATTAAGAGTTCTGGCTTTTTTTTTTTCTTTTTTTTGTTACTAATCGTCTACTGATTTCTTTTTTTTTTTAAATATATGTTGAATTTTTTTTTTAAAGATAGATTTCTGAAGTTTTCTCTGTACTTTTTTAGTTAATAATGATAATTTTTAATTAAAATTTAAGAAAAAATAACAATTACAGAAATTGCAATCGTAGTCTTTTTTTTTTAATCTTTTTATCTTTGTGCTCTATTAATTTGAAACAAAAAGAGTATTTAGTTACCCTCAGAATTAACCAGCACCCTCTACGCACTATTTTCCAGATAACATCCACAATATACATATATTATATACCTTCTAAGAGTATTTAATTCAAATTTTCAATATCTAAAAGTAATAATATTTTGAAAATAAAAGTAACTCTGATGTCGGAATAGTTAAGTTTCGGGAATTAACTAAACAGTAAAGGGTCTGGTTTCAATCTCTTATATAAACCAAAAAGAGAGTCCGTTGATAAAACTCGCAGCTATCAATTAGGATCGTCTTATACTTACAACGAGCATTGGGATGGTCTTTACTTTTTTAACATGCAAATAAAATAGAGAGCTTTTGGGCTGCTCATAAGTGTAGTTAACTAATTATCAACAAAACATACTCGATGCGATTTAATACCACATGATAAACGATTATGAGTCAGTCTTGTTTGATATATATATCAGAATCATTACTCTTGTATTATGTCTCGCACTGCCAAAAGTAAAATCAATAAGACTAAAGAATTATTATTTGCGTTCTTCTTTGCTCCAAGCAGTTTCATCCTACAAAACAGGATCAGAAGAAGAATTGAGATGCAAGTCACAATTTTGCATATAATGAACAAATTAGAATAAAAAAAAATACAATTCCATGCGAAGAAGTTTCTTTACTCATCGGCAAAACATATTATTCAAAAAAAATTTAATAAGAATAAAAGAGATGTGGAGCATAAAATGCAATCCCGTGAACAAATTAGGCATCGACCAAAGTTTTGCAAAAGCGCAAAGAAAATTTCATCGGAAGAATGGTTTCCCTTTTTCCTGCCCCAGGACATAACATAAATCTCTATAAGAAAATGCTTTATTTAATAGTTTATAATTCCCTTGAGCTTATAAGTTAAGAGAGACAATAAACTGATTTACCTTATGTAAGAGATGTACAGCTTTATCTCTGGTTAACGTTTCTGCTCAGAGCTAAACGTAAACCAATTTTTATGAGGATGTCTTTTACTCCAAACTTCCTGAATCTTTATACAGACACATGAAATAGGTTCGGTCTTCAATTGCTCTATGACAGAATGCAGATTATGATTCTAAGAGCTTTCAATCGAATATTTGACGCCTCTTCTTTGTAATAAATTTCCAAAAGATCCTAAAACAAAATCCACTGGCTGAAGACAATGATTGGAAGAAGAATCTGTGAGCTCACCCATTTGTATATCACTATACCACTAATCCCTCCTTGAAAATTGAAATAAAGCCTATTTTAGAAAGAAACAGTGGAAGAGCCAAAAGGAGAAGGATCCAGTGGTGTTTAAAATTGGTGACATGGCGATTTATTTAACAAAAGGGAAACATTCGGGTTCAACTAGAGTGTTTTCCCTAAGCTTATATTTTCGTTGAGTGTGTGACTTTCCTTTGTTTTCAGCCTTTGTATTTGGAAGTCATTTTTTGTCTCGAGAAGAATTCGTTCGGGTTAGGCCGAAGATTTTTGAGTTCTGAGTTCAAAAGTGTAAATCGTTTCATTATTTTATTTGGATATGTCGTGTTGAGAGATATTTTAGAGCAGCTCAATATGTATACGGAAGAACAGAACTTAGAGCTCGTTTCACTCATTCTCACTGGTCCAGTGTTGAGTTGGTATACTTGGGAAGTCGAAGAGAAACCATTCATCAAGTGGACTCAGTTTAAGAGAAGGATGTTGGGGAGATTTGGAGAATCACAAAGAGATCAAAAGGTTTGTGGCTCATCATCAACTGAAACGGCTAAAGTTATGTTTCAAATGGAGGGGAAAATTGTTTAAAGGACATATTTGTAGCGATCCTGAAATACAAGTGCTAATGCTAGTAGATGGTTTTGAAGTGGAGATTTTGAGATATGTGGGGAGGATGAGATACATGAAGCAGAAGAACTAGTGTCACAATTGATGAAACTATCTCTGTCTTTATCCTTTCTCTTGCGAATCTGATCACAAGTTCTTGTGGCAAAGAACTTTTCGCAGTAGGTATCTTTTGAGTGCTTCCAAAAGACAACACCTTCCCCTAAATCAATATGGAGAGTAGGCTCAGCCAAAATATGATCTAAGAGAACATTATGCAGTCGTCTTCGCTTATTTGTGAATTTTCTTTGCTTTTGTCAAACATATAAAAATGAATCTGGAGATTATGATGATGATAAATTCATGTATTGAAGACCTTTGATTCTTTCCTTTTTTTATATATTGCATCAAGCACCAACAATTATTACTATCATTTGAGAATGTTAAGAGAGGAGCCAATCAATCTCTAGCCTAAATGATGGATGGGATTGCGAGGGATAAATCAACCGTTTGGTAATTAAACTAAGTCTTCATCTTTTCTTTAACAACATATATACTGGATCTTAATTTTATTGGCTAATGTTGTTACGTTTGTCGAATCGAAAACAGAAATTACGAACATAACACTTCGAAATTTAAAGACCCCACGAACATAGCAAATAACACAAAATTTGGACACAACCAAGTACATTTTTTTTTTTAACACTAGAACACCATCTAGTTTGATACCTACCAATATATAGTCTTAAGATAAACTGATAAATTGCTAAAGATCATGGTTGATGACCTTTAGGAACTTTACAAACACATGAACAAGGATGACCTTTGATAGAGCCAACTGTCTTCAACTTTAGTTTATATATATATTTTAGTTCATGGCAATCACACAAGATAAGATAAGAAGTTTCTCTTTTTTTTAAGGAGTATTAACAATTTAATGGACTTAAAATTTGAATACTGAAAACGATTGCCAAAGAAATATATTAACTATTAGAGAAAAACTAAACTTTCCCAAGACTTTTAAGTTAAGACATAAGTTAATAGACATTCCAAGAAAACTTTCAGGTGTTGTGTTCTTCTAATGGAGAGAGAGAGCTTTGACGTAACCGACTATGACCCCGAAGAAAATGAGTGGCGGAGCATCAGCGATATAGTAGTACCCCACAGCGGTCAGATGAGCGGACCATCCTCGCCGACCTATCAAATTCCGACGATGAATGACTCTGAGGAGCACGTGATCACGATGGTAAACGTTCAAGAAGACAAGGTGGATCCGCTTTCGAATAGCAGAGTGGAGTTGAAGGAGAGACGGAAGCGGATAGCCTCTGTCTCTGAGCAGCTAAAGCGCTTGAAACCGTTATCTACAGCTAAGAATCCAAGAAGAAACCGGCCAAAGTCAACCTTGAAAGGGCTTAAAATGTTCATCGAGAAGGTTGAAGATGGTTGGATCACCGTGGAGAGGCGGTTTGATAACACGACAGCCGATTCTGATGGAATGCTGATTCGTTCAAAATTTGGTGAATGCGTAGGTAAATTTATGTCTCTTATCTACCATTCAAGATTTCATCTATTTATATGTCAGGAAACGAGGGAGACTTTTGTTATAATCTCATATTGCTAAAGAGATTGATTCTAACGTCGAATATTAGAATATATGTAAGCTATTTCATTCATTGCAATATACGTATGATTTTTAAATACGAGCCTATTTCATATATTCATTTATTGTCAATTGGTTGCTAAGTTGTTTTGAATTAAAAACAAATTCTTCTTAATAGATTTGTCTGTTTTCAGTCAAAATAAACTTTTAAAATATAACAATTCAGGGATAAGCTCAAAGGAATTTGCCGTGGAAGTGTTTGACACATTGGCTAGACGAGGATATATGAGAGGGCATGTGATTGATAAGGATCAACTAAGGGAATGGTGGGATGTGATAAATGATCAAAGCTTCGATTCCTGGCTTATGTTGTTCTTCGACATGTAAGGCTTTTGGTCACTGCGTATTATTTCTTTGGGGAATGGATGTTAAAGTTGAAATAAAAATTAGTTTGTAAAATGTAGGGCTGATAAAGATGCCGATGGCAGATTAACACAAGACGAAGTTAGAGAGGTAAGAAGAAGGTTTATAGAGTAGCTTTCTTAGAATTGGTTTTGATTAGTGTCCTCTCTTCTTCTTTTTTTTTGCTTTACAGTTTATCAGTCTGATTGCATCTGCTAACAGTCTGTCAACCATCAACGAGAAGGCCGATGAGTATGCAGCACTAACAATGGAAGAGTTTGACCCACATGGACTTGGATACATTTCGGTAAGCTTTTGTGTACTGATAAACTCATTTTCAAACTACCGCAACTTAAGATAAAACTAGTGGTCCATTGTTTATGACAATACTAGAAAACAAAGATTAATTGCAAGATTATTGTTTTAGCATGGTAATCACGAATTGATTCGTTGAGATCTCTATTTATAGTAAAAACTCAAATGCTATGCAAACTCTAAACGATCATTTTTATCAAAATAGGAAAAGCACTAAAACATAAATATAAATAAAATACACAAATGTTTGGATGTTATCTAAATTCCAGGGGATGTTTTTTCCATTAACTTCCAAATAGTTGATATTAACTTTTGTATTGATTTTTAACAGTTGGATGGTTTTGAGATGCTGCTTATGCAGCTGGAAACAGAGTGTGTAATAAGAACAAGTGCTGCTGAGGAAACAAACAAGCCTATGATCTCTCAGAACCCATTAAAGAGTTGGTTCAGAACTATTGAAGAACTATCATCTTCCTCATTGATTCCTTGTCTGAAGAAAAGAACACCGACGAAGAAAAAACCTTGAAACAAGATTACGAAAGGAGAGAAGAAAGACCAAGTGAGATTTTGTCTGCGGATATTTCTTGGAAAGAAGCCAAGGAGGGGATATTTGGGGTAAAGTTGAATGGTGTGATCATCTTCTGACTGGGAAATTTCACCTTGCTAAATCTTTAGCTGTTGTGGTTTGATGCTGGAACTGTATTTCATATAAATTTTGCATTTTGTTTTTCCTACGAAAATTTCTTTGTTTAGCTGTACCCAAATGCTTAGAAGAGTGTTTTCTTTTCATTATATCCAAACTCTCATTTTGCTGGATTCCTAAATGAAAAAGAAAAAAAAAATCCAAAACTGGAATCAAATTGAAAATCGTACTGCCCCGACGGCCGACGGTAACATGTTAATGCAAAAGGAGTTGAGCAGAATCTGGATCATTTTACATGAAAAGCCACATATATTGCTAGTTGTTATGTCTAACGTATACTCTCTTTTCTTTTCTTGGGGTAGTTTTAGCCACAGCCGTTGCAGTAGCTCTCGATGTCTTTTAGTGGTGCAAAAGGTCTGTTTTCATGTTTTCTCTCTTATTTTTTTTGGACTTTCACGACTTCCTAAATTTTTTTAAAAAATTTGGGTGTTTGTCATGTGGCAGGCATGTGTTGGATCACGGAGTTGCAAAGTTGAAGGCTTCACCAGAGTATCAGAGAGCCTTGGCGTGGCATCATCAAGAGCTTAGCTGTTGACGCTTCTTGTTCTTGAGTTCCTGACTCCATCACCACCGCAGATTTGATATGATATATATAGTACGTATGTAATTGTTAAAAACACATCAAACAAATGATATGTCTAAGGTGAATCCAAACAAATTTTGATGGAATATATATGTCGATACTGTAGACATTTCACTTTTTTTTCTTTTAACAGACATTTCACATTTAACACGAAAAAATGTGGTCATCACAATCGGTTTCTCATCGGATATTTCAGGACGTTAACAAATGAGGTTTGGGGCAAACACAATTGTGTTTTCATCCACATGCTAAAAATCATTGATGGCTAATCTTTGTTTCAAACATGGAGAAGTGTCATCAAGTAAAGCCAAGACTCTCTCAAACTTGAATATGTCTCAAGATCAGCCAATTTCTTTGGTAATCATTTTCTCCGGGAATTCTCAAAAAGCGGACAGAATTAAAAATAATATACGGAGGAAACAAATTTAAGTGGTATATATATAGTAAGAAGAAACTGCAAAGTATTAATCTGTTCCATAAAATCCAAAAGTAGACGCTGACATAAGAGGGATTTCAGATCCAAAATATGAAATTCAGAGAAGAGGATATGAAATACAAAACTCTTTCAAACTATTCGTTCGGGATCCTACCCCACGATACACAATGGGAGGAACAAATTTTTAATCCAGACCACTCGAATACTATTTTATGTGGACAACGTTGCTTGCAACCAGAGCAAATAGGTCGAGACATATGAAGATTGTTAGGCAATACGTTTACCTTCTTACTTTTGTAGAATCCTGATGAGCTTCTTTTCATGTACATGTCAGAATAGTCAAACCCAAGCAAACATCCAATGTGTATGGTGACATACCAATATTCATCACACATATAAAACCAATCTTCTTGATTTATTTCACTCTCACAAACTTCACACCAAGCTACCATGGTACTTGTCTGCTTTCCACAAGAGAGGGTGAATGCATGCTTATCATACTTATACCTCACTTTTCGAGGCCAAGTAGCACACGAGAAACACAAAGAAAAATCACATTCTATGCAATTGAATGTTTCATTTCCGTCCGTACCTGAATTTCCGTTGCAAACTGAACAATCCTTTTGCCGATCTCTTGGTTTGGATGTTAAGAATAAAGAATGTATATGACTTTCATGGTCTAATGGCTCGGAAATTGTGGCACACTGCACATGTAACTTAAAACCACATCCAACACACTCATAGAAGAAACCCGCTTTGCAAAAGTAAGGACAAGCTGAACATATATCCTTTTTAAAGTTTAAAAGCCCTTCATATCCTGTTTCTAGAGTGAGCTGATGTGGATGTATCGGATGATACATCTTGCGAGAAAGATTTGCAGTCTTCATGGAGAATGAAATCACATTGCATACATGAGTATAAATTACCGAAATAGGCTGGTGTGATGCATGCTTGACACTGTTTATTCTCGTCATAATCTCTGCCGGTGTTCTTATCAAGTTTCAAAAGATGATGCTGGTGACTGAAATGTTGTATAGCTCCATCGCTTATTTTTAAAAACGGCTCAATGTCTTCTTTTTCTTCTTCTGGTAGTCCTTCCAGTTCTTGACCATCCCATATATTGCTTTGTGTGGTGCATTTTGAATGAGCCGTATATGAACAGTCATCCTTGATGCAAGAGTAACCACCAAACTTGTTGTGGATCTTTGTGCGACAAATACGACATGACAAATCTCCTTGAATGAAAGAAAAGGTGAAAGAGATACGATGTTGATGCCGTGATATCCTAATGAGACGTGGTAAGCTGATCCAACTTTGATGAATGACAAAGTCACAAGGGGAACACATATAGAAAGGACCACTTGAAGGTGCTGGACCGCTTGAAGGTGCTGAATGTGTTAAGGCACATACGTTGCAAGTTAAGGAATTCTTTCTTGGAAACAGCGAAAGTGTATGTTCATGCCACCTTCGTTCGTCTTTGGATAAGTCTACTGGCTTCGCCGCACAAATAACATTAATTGCAAAATCACAAGTAGAGCAGAAGTAAACTATCTCCCCGAGATCCTTATTACAACAATAACATACTTCCCTTCCACCCGTACAAATCAACAAGACAAGTTGAAGAGAATGTTGTGGATTAAAGGGTGTTTGATCTCATCTGGAGCCTTTTTATATTTTGTATGGTTTACGCCATTGCAACGTAGGCAGTAAAAATAGGTAGCCCCTTCTCCTGGTAAGCCGTATTGAATCCAGCTTAGAGGAAAACAATACCACTTGTCATCATATCTCTCCAGCGAGTCTGCTTGACCCACAAGAAATTTTCCTTGTTCCATTCTTACTTTTACTTGAGGGGATAAGGAAATAAACTTCTCCATCTTTGATGAATTCATAATGATGACGAGGGAGAATATTTGATGGATGATTGATATGAGCTCCGGCTCTGGATCGAGCCTCAATGTTTCTTCAAGGCATAATTCGAAGTTAAACTTTAACAAAGGTCTGGATCTCATTTGAGATGATTTGAGTAGTGATATGAGCTTTGATAGTGGCTTGGGCTGGGAATCCAAATCGATGGAGCGGAGGAGAGAGATGAGTTGAGTAGTGAGTGACATGAACTTCGTCTCCGGCTTCGGCTGCGAACCCAAATCCATTGACCTGACCACATACATTACTTCATCAATGAATGGTATGACTCTTCGATGCCACCTGAAACTAAATTCCTTGACATCAGGAAATATTAGTTGAGTAACGAGTGACACTAGCTTCGACTCCGTCTCCGAATCCATAGACTTTGTCGAGAAAAATCACGAGTGATCTCGATCTAGTAATTACAATATCGAAAACTAATGTTATCAAGTGCTTTATTTTAGAGTATGCAAACAAAGTAAAATTATTGTGGAGGACACATGGATACAATAAATTGTATTCTAATATATATGATTAAAGTATGATCCACGCTATGCTATGCGTGGAATTGTTTTAAAAAGACACGTCTTATCAAAATTGATTGACCTTGTTGGAATGTCACTGTCAGCTTTTACTCACTCGGAGAAGCTGAGTAAAAACAAAAATCAGGGAAGGATTTTGGATTCTAAAAGAGAGAAGAAAAATAAAGACGTAAAAGGCATAGGACAACAGCCCAAAAAAAAAAAAGGCATAGGACAGCACACACGGAGGTAATTATGTTCCTAATTGCATTAATTATGTAAGTTATTTAGAACCAATATATACTATTAATTTAAGATTCGTACCCAAGAAAATATATATATACTATTAATCAAATACGAGCAAACTACATAAGAGAAAAAAATTAACCCGTAAAGTGGTTAATATGTTACCAACTTAGCTCTATGCAATTATCACGTTCCCAAATATGGCCAAATTTATGAATTGAAGGGTTTTGTCAGAGCATTAATGATGAACTGTTTGCGTCAAACAAGATAGAACAAATGGTTAGTCTGTTAACAACTTAGCTCTATGCAATTATCACGTTCGTAAATACAAATATCTAGTCAAATTTATGAAATGGAAGGTTTGGGATGCGAACACGTTCGGATTCGATTCTCCTATTGTGCGAAACTAAGTTATATTTATTTGGACATCCACACAGATGAGTTCTTACTTTTGATCCATTTGAATAACTTGGAAAAGCGTCTATCTGTGGATGTTCTCTTTTTCTTAGAGAATTAATCTAAATTCTTCCATAGGCCTATGATTTATCCCAAAATTACCAAAAAAAATTGATTTAATGTTTGCGTCAAATAAGATAGAACATGATAAGCCAACCCACCATAGTCAAAATTCTAGCAATGATTATAACTAAGCATTAGATTTTGATCTATACTTCGCAAACACGAGAGTTATAATCATTAGATTTTGATCTATACTTCGCAAACACGAGATCATTATTTAACAAAATTTTAATTTAATATTTAAAAAATTTTTTTTAACTTTATCTATTTTTAATAAAAAAAAATTTGATATTTAATTTTTTGGATAAAACATATTTACAATTTTAAAATATGAAATATTAACAGTTTTATTTTAATATATATATATATATATATACTATACAACGTACTAAATTTTAATACAAATTAATAATATAGATTATTTATTGCAAAAAGAAATAAGTTAACATTTTTATAAATCTATTATCACTAAAAAATATTTACTATAATATACATACGTCAAAATGTTAAATATTGTAGTGCTATTAATAATTTTGTAGTGTTATTAATTTCCAGCAGAAAAAATGTCATTTAAATCCTTAATTTTTCAAAAATAGATGTTTAAATCATCAACTTTCCAAATGTCATTTAAAATCCCAAAATTTTTGTTGATTTTTTAATTAAATAACGAATATTTTTTTACTTCTAAATTAAATAATAATTTTTTACTTATGTCATTTGAATCCCGTTAAAAAATAATAAAAAAAACTAAAAAAAATAATCAGTTTTATCAAGGTAAAATTTGAAATATGGTAAAATAATTCAAATAAAAATTTAGATAAAAAGTCAAATTAAGTTTCTTATTTTTGTGAGTATTTAAAATATTATTACAAGAACTTATTTTTATTAAATATCGTATTTCATGTTTTTAATTATTTATGTTGATTTTTCATTAGATTTTCTTAAATATACATATAAATGTGTTAAAGTTTGCACTTTTTATTCTTACTATTGTTATTAATATAAATCATGCAAGACCATTTGTTAAAAGTATGAAATACATTTTAGTGTAATTAATAATCTACATTATTGATGATTTTTAGTTATGAATTACTTTTAATGTATTTAATGCCTAATGATTTAAGAAAATATGTAATGAATTTATATGTATACTTAAGAAATAATTTATTACTTATTAAGTATAAAAATTAAGGAAATTTAATACATTTATAAGTATATTTTAAAAAATCTAATGAAAAATTAACATATATAAAAAATGTATAAAATATAATATTTAATATAAAAAAATCTTGTAATTATATTTTAAACACTCATAAAATTAGAAACTTAATTTTATTTTTATTTGAATTATTTTACTATATTTCTAATTTTACCTTGATAAAAATTATAAATTGTTTTAATTTTTTCAAATATATTTTCGACATGATTCAAATGACATAAGTAACAATTTTTATTTAATTAGAAAATCAATAAAAGTTTATTATTTAATTAGTAAGTCAGTAAAAAGCTTTAGGATTTAAATAATATTTGAAGAGTTGAAAATAAAGAAATAAAAAATTAATGAGTAGCATAAATATATAAAAATAATATAGAAAACCTAATATATAAATAGAGAAGACTAAAGAAATGATTTATTTTGATAAAGAAAATATAAAATTAATTATTTTTATTAATTAGTGGTTTCGAAAAAAAAAACTTTTGAATCCGCCACTGTAACTAACACAAGATAAATAGTTAGTGTTTGTTTGTATATTGTACCATCATCCTTTGGGCTTTCTCATTAATAAAATGAGTGATCAGGTATCAGAAAAATGGAGGAAATTAGGGAATTTGAGGATCCTTAGTGTCACTCACAAACGGGAATTACACGAGTAGACTTTGTCAAGTCACTTCAGCTGCATAGAAATGTTCAATGCAAATACTAATTTTGTAAAAACGGTTTCTTTTTAATCAAGAAAAAAATGTTAATTTGGGCGGTTGACTGTGGGGTTGTCTTACATGAAACAAATGCAATTATTGCAACTACATGTCACATGAATAGGGTTTCCTATTGCATATATATTTGAATTACCGATGTAAAATAATGTATATATATCAATGTGTGCGTGTGTTAATTAGTTACTCGGTTATGATTTAGGCGTACAGAACACAATTATTTCATAAAAAGTTTACTTGTAAATCTACTTGGCAATTCACCAAATTTAAGATTCTGTTTTAAGAGAGAGAACAAAAAGAAATCATAGACATGAGAAAAGTTTCATAACAATAAATTAACCAATCAATATCATTATAAAAGAAACAACCTAACTTGTAGCCGATAACTAGAAACAAAATCAATTCTAAAAGTTCGTCCAGACATACTATATAAACAGATAAAGTGAGACAACACTTCTCATTGTGTCTTAGAAATAAAACAATTGTAAATAACACATTTTTGTAATTTCCATATACCCCCTAAACAAAATAAGAAAATGGGGTACGTTGTTTCTGCGTTTAAGGCTTTGTTTCTGTCTCTCTTGTTCGTCGCCGTTGCAAGTCGTCCAAACAACAGGCCAAAGGTTTTTAATGTACGACGCTATGGTGCTAAGCCTGACGGAAAAACTGATAACGCCAATGTATGTATATGACCAATAGATATTTTTTTTCTTTTTCTTTTGGAGCCTATTGAAAAACATTTGTTTAATAAATAACTTATTTCTTTTATCAAAAAAACAAAACAAAAAATTCATTCTTAACACATTCAATATTAGGCATTCACAAATATATGGAATAGCGCCTGTGGAAGGAGAAATGGAAATAGTAAAATCTACGTACCAAAGGGAAAATTCTATCTCGGTGGTGTAGAGTTCGTCGGTCCATGCCAAAATCAGATTGAATTTGTTATTGATGGAACTTTACTGGCTCCTACAAATCCTAGCGATATTAAGCAGGATACGTGGATCAACTTCAAGTACATTAACAATCTCTTTATTTCTGGTTCTGGTACACTCGACGGCCAAGGGAAAGAGTCATGGCCACTCAATGACTGCCACAAAAACTCCAATTGTCCTAAATTAGCTATGGTATCATTTCCTAATCCTTTTATATATTTGCTTTAATATGATATTATGATTTACAATCAAACCGTATAATAAAACGCATGGTAGCTTATACAATAATAAAACGTAATTCAATTATTTCCTTCTACATCTAATTTCTTATGCTTTCAAATTCAACTCTAGCTAATCTTTAATAAACTTGGAAATTTTCATAGACCATGGGATTTGCATTCGTGAACAACTCAAGAATCAATGGAATAACATCACTAAACAGTAAAATGGGACACTTCAACTTCTTCTCCGTCCATCATTTCAATATTACAGACGTCACTATAACGGCTCCTGGCGATAGTCCCAATACTGATGGGATCAAGTTTGGTTTCTCTAGCAACATTCACATCTCCAACACACACATTGGTACCGGGGACGATTGTATCGCCATTCTTTCCGGAACCACCAACATAGATATCTCAAATGTCACATGTGGTCCCGGACATGGGATCAGTGTTGGAAGCTTAGGTAAGAACAAAGACGAGAAGGACGTTGATGGCTTAAGGGTAAGAGACACCGTTTTTAACGGCACAAGCGATGGTATTCGGATCAAGACTTGGGAATCTTCTGCTTCGAAGATCGTGGTTTCTAATTTTGTGTACGAGAATATTCAGATGATTAATGTTGAAAAACCGATCAACATCGATCAGAAGTATTGTCCTCACCCGCCCTGTGAACAAAAGGTAAACTTCCTACGCAAGAAACAAACTTGTATTTCTTTTCTTTTATCACAAGCAAAGAAAAATAAAAATTGTGTTTCATTATTCTTTCAGGGAGAATCACACGTTCAAATCCAAGACCTTAAGTTAAAGAACATATATGGAACGTCGAAGAACAAAGTAGCAGTGAATCTACAATGTAGCAAGAGCTTTCCGTGCAAGAATGTTGAGCTAATTGACATTAACCTAGAGCATAACGGAGTCGACGGTGGTCCTTCCATTGCGGTATGTGAGAATGTTGACGGTTCTGCAAGTGGCAAGATGGTTCCTCAGCATTGTCTGAATTGATTCAACGTCTGTCCAGTATCTATGGGAACGCGCGTGTTCCTTTGGATATTTTCATATTTGTATAGTTAAGTAATTTTTGTACATATATACATGTATGCTTCTTTTCGTCTGTGGTTTATATTTTCCTGAAGAACAATAAAAAAAATATCTTGTTTAAGTAGTCATGCGAAGAGCTGTTTGGAAGGATGGGTATATTGATGCTTATATTGAGATCTAGAGAATAATAAATTTCGTCATTTCCTCTGCATCTTTTCCGGTTTCGAAACAGCTTTATGTTGCGTTGGATTGTCAAGTCTCTTCTTGATTTTCAGTAAGAAACTAAGAAAAACTTAGAAAATCACTGTTTCTTAGGCTAGTTAGGTGGTTAGAGAAAACCATCTGGTTTAAAAGGAGCTGACTTTATGTAATTAAGAATTTGCTCAACTATTATATATTAGAGAAAACCATCTAGTTTAAAAGGAGCTGACTTTATGTAATTAAGAATTTGCTAAACTATTATATCTTATTTTGGAATTTGTTAATTATTCAGTCTCAATGATCTTTCAATCTCCTGAATTTTCTTCAGAATTTTTATCGGTTTGGAAACGCTTAGAGCTTCTCCATCGGTGATATGTGCATAGGTATCTGAAGATTATTTAAATTAAAAATAAATTAAAAAGATGTGAGAAATCAGATACCGTCTCTCTCCACAGAGCTTTACAGAATTTCCTAAATACTCATTCTGTACTTATCTGTATTTTATTGGTTCAATTTTTTATGTTTAATTATATAACTTAAATATATTAAAAATATTATTGTTAAATTAATCAAATGAGTATCTGACCGATAACGTTGCTCTTATTGTTGGTTTGTTATGTTAAAAAATTTTTATTGTCACCTATTTGGATTGTTTACAGCTTTTTATCTGTATTGTAAATGAGATTCCTGATATATTTGTAAAATTCCATTCTACATTACTAAATTCTAGTGGATTGATTCTGTTATAACATGATCTTTTGAGATTCGCCGAGAATGGAGATGGAACACATTCTGCGATTTGATAAAGCCCGGACAGGGGGATACGAAGCCAATGTATGGTTCATATAGCAAATGACAAACCCGATCATATCCCTGCTCACAGACTTTTTTTGGTATTTTTCTTTTCTAGTTCCTGAATTTTCTATAGCAAAAAAAAAAAGTTGCTAGCTAAATTCGTTTGAACTGTTAATGGATTCTGTATGAAAAAGGCTTCAGCATCGGTCGTCTTTAGGGATCTGTTTGCTTCAACTGAACCATCAGAGGAAGAATTAATCAATGTTCCAGATATGACAAAGGATGAGCCATAGAGACTTTTTGAGTTCTTGTACACCATTGGTCATCTTCCCGATCACAAACTGGTGCATCACGCCCTTGTACTACAAATCTGCACATAAGTACAACATTCCATATCTCGAAGGGCTCTGCAGAGACCAGCTCATTGCCTCCATGGCCTCATCAGATGCATATATTCACTCGGACAAGATCCTCAAAAATGCTATCTCTGAATTTATGACAACACACATGTAAGAAATTTCATGTTCGATCAAGTTTATGTCGTTCTTGAAGAAGAATCTAGTTCTGAATCCAGATAATAGGGTTATGTTAATAAAATCAAGAATAATTGAACAACTTCAGGGAAAGCATGTTACCTTTCACCGTTAGTACAATCAAAGGAAAACGAGGAAGATAAATATTTGGAAGCGAAAATTGATCGGTGATATGCTTTTATTCTTTTATTAGAAAACTTTTTATTTTGGGATGCTTTAGCAAATTTATTTGTATTGTTTTTGGTTATTTTGGATGCTAATAACATTTTTAATTATGTGTGTGTTAGGCTGCTACATACGATGGTCGATGGGCATTCATTGTTGTTTGTAGCCATTGTTAATTATGGTCTGGGGTATATATGTTTTATTGGTTTTTCTTGATATAGGATATAACAGTTCATCCAAACATGTTAACTCTATATAAGCAGATAAAGTGTGTCTTAAAAAAGCATTTATACATAACACATTTTTGTAATTGCCATATTCCCGTAAACGAAGTAGGAAGATGGCTTGTATTGCTTCTGCATTGAAGGCTCTGTGTTTGTCTCTCTTGTTCGTCTCCGTTGCAAGTCATCCGAACATCAGGCCAAATGTTTTCAACGTCCTGCTCCATGGTGCTAAACCTGACGGAAAAACTGATAACGCAATTGTATGTACATATCAATATAGAAATTAACTCTCCAAAGATGTTTGTTTTATTGGGAAAATTTTGTTTAATAATTAACGCATCTAATATTAGGCGTTCACAAATCTGTGGAAAAACGCATGCGCGAGTAATGTAAGTAGTAAAATCTACGTACCGAAAGGAATATTCTATCTCGGTGCTGTAGAGTTCGTCGGGCCATGCACAAACCAGATTGAATTCGTTATCGATGGAACTTTATTGGCTCCTGCAAACCCTAGCGACATTAAGCAGGACATGTGGATTATTTTCAGGTACATTAACAATCTCTTCATCTCCGGTGCCGGTACACTCGACGGTCAAGGGAAACATTCTTGGGCTCTCAATGACTGCCACAAAAACACCAATTGTCCTAAATTAGCAATGGTACCATTTCTTTATCCTTTTATACATTGCTTTCATATGATAACTATTCTAATTAAACCATACAACAAAACGCGTGATACAAAGCTTATACAATGAAAAAGTGTAATTCAGTCATTTTCTCTTATAACGTAACCATAAATTTCTAGATTTAATTATTTATCAAACAAAACGTTGGTAAAACGAAAATAGTTTTGAAGGAGGCAATGGGATAGACAATGGCATTTGCATTTATATCTAATATGAAAGTTTAGATAGCATTTTGATAAACTTGAATTTTTGCATAGACAATGGGATTTTCATTCGTGAACAACTCAAGAGTTGACGGGATAACATCAATTAACAGCAAAATGGGACACTTCAACTTCTACTCCGTCCATCACTTTAACATTACCTGCGTCACTATAACAGCTCCTGACGATAGCCCCAACACTGACGGGATTAAGTTCGGGTGCTCTAGCAACATTCACATCTCAAACACACATATTGGTACCGGAGATGACTGTATCGCCATTCTTTCCGGAACCACTAACATGGATATCTCTAATGTCACATGTGGTCCCGGACATGGGATCAGTGTTGGAAGCTTAGGGAAGAACAAAGACGAGAAGGACGTTAGTGGCTTAACGGTAAGAGACACGGTTTTTAATGGCACAAGCGATGGTATTCGGATCAAGACTTGGGAATCTTCAGCTTCGAAGATCGTCGTTTCTAACTTTATGTACGAGAATATTCAGATGATTAATGTTGAAAACCCGATCAACATCGACCAGAAGTATTGTCCTCATCCACCCTGTAATTGTGAACAAAAGGTAAACTTTCTACGCAAGAAACAAACTTATATTTCTTTTCTTTATCACAAGCAACAACGAAAGAAAAATAAAAGTTGTGCTTAATTATTCTTTCAGGGAGAGTCACACGTTCAGATCCAAGACCTTAAGTTAAAGAACATACATGGAACGTCGAAGAATAAAGTGGCGGTGAAGCTACAATGTAGCAAGAGCTTTCCGTGCAAGAATGTTGAGCTAATTGACATTAACCTAGAGTATAACAGAGTCGAAGGTGGTCCTTCCACTGCCGTATGTGAGAATGTCGTCGGTTCCGCACTTGGCAAGATGGTTCCTCCGCATTGTCTGAATTGATTCAACGGTCCATGGGAACAATGAGTGTGTTTTATTTGATATCTTCGTACTTGTATTATATTTCCTGATTGCTGTATATATGTGTGTGTATTTGCTTTTTCTTTGTCTTGCTATTTTGTACAAGGTTTGGATTAGTAGTTTTTCTTGCTTTTTATTGCGGTTATTTCTTTCGGAAAAAAAGGATGTTTTGAAAGATATCTAGATTGGCTTTGAGAGAATAATGCATTCCTATTCGTTTCAACATGAATAGGAATTCCCCATAGTGTATGAGCCTGCTGATCCAAAATCATTCCACGTCAATATACATAAATTGTTCTGGAAAAATACATATAGAAATAAATTACAACGATTTCATGAGTATTTACTAGAATTAAAGTACTCAAATAAGTCGAAAAGTTATAAAATCTAATAATGGCATATATGATCCTAGATATGTAGGTCAGTCAATGAATTCATCTAGAAGCTTTAAGGTGAAGCGAAGGTGAGATGATGTTGAAATACTATTAACATAGATTCTATAACCCTTTCATATGACAACATGATTAAAGCCTAACAAGAAAATCTTCATGATTGTATACCACAGAATCAAGGCAAAGCGTTTTCAGGGAGTTTTCAGGGATGATGTTGAAAACAAGCGTATTGCATATGTAAAGGCTCTCAGGAAGTAAGCTGGTAGGGTCTAACAACTAGCTGAGCTTTCCCCCACCGGGACGAACCAGCTCTTAAGTCGAGGTGGTTGAGTTATCTTGCAAGAAATTTACCATAAGAATGTTAAAACAAATACATGTTTTTGATTCCTAACATAAAGTTACTCATCATGATTCAAGATGTAGTGTTGTTTGTATATAAACTACTCAGATAACTATGCTATTCCAGAGCTTTACTGGTCAATTGAAATCCACATTTATTTACAAGTCTTATCAAAGTTGAGCTTGTTTGCATGTCACCGTCATGCTTTGACTCACTTGGAGAAGCAAAAACAAAAGACGAAGAAGGATTCACTGGTTGTGCAATGGTGGAGATGAGTATAGAGTTGTGCAATTGGAGATGAGTCTAAAGAGAGAAGAAATTTTTAAAACGAAAAAATCATATGGTGGACAAGGTAGATCCTCACGACAGAAATAAGAAGAAGAATAATATGCAATTAGCGAATTAGGAACATTAACATTATGTTTTCCTAGAAGAACTATGTTGAAGCTTTAGCTATAAGTAGGAAATTCTTTAGAGCCAATACGAGCTTTGATTAAATCTTATCTTCTTATATTTACCTTTTCTTTTCTACAATTATTTAGAGCCAATACGAGCTTTGATTAAATCTTATCTTCTTATATTTATCTTTTCTTTTCTACTATTATTTAGAGCCAATACGAGCTTTGATTAAATAATACGAACTATTATTTACAATTTAGCTTTCGTTGTTTCGCGGCACAAATTAGGGTTTTGTGCTCTCCTCTCTAAGATTGGGTGATTGTCGATGTCTTCCAAAATTAAGGCAGCGAAGAAGCAATCCTCGGAACTACCACCGTGTGTAAATCCATCACTTCCCCAAGACATCATCGATGACATATTAGCGCATGTACCAAGATGCTTTTATCCAACACTGTCCCTCGTTTCCAAGCACTTCCAGTCACTTATTGCTTCGCCTGAGATATACACGAGAAGATCCTTGTTGGGATGCATGGAGTACTGCCTCTATGTTCTCCTCCATGAAATAGAAACCTATACCTACCGATGGTATATTCTCCGCCAGAAAGCCAACGGCACTCGCGGTTTGGTCCTTATCCCTTGGCTTCCGGCTAGGCCTTGCCTTGGAGGCATTGTCGCCTTGGGCTCGAGGATATATGTGTTTGGTGGGCTTAACAATCACAAGACGACAACAGATGCGTTAAGAATTGACTGTAGATCTCACACGGTGCAAACTCTCCCGAGCATTCCTATACCCATGGGTAGTACAAACGCTGACATCATCGATGGCAAAATATATGTAACTGGATATAGTTGTAAGGAGATTGCGAAGGTGATTATGGTGTTTAATACAGAAACACAAACGTGGGAGCGTTGTCTTGAAAACCTAGACATGGATGGCTCGTTGATTAGTTCTGTGGTCGTCATGGGTGATAAGATTTACATGAGCGATATACAGAATAGCTTTGTTTACAAGCCAAAGGAAAACAAATGGGAAACGGACGAGATGTTGAATCTTAAGGAGTGGAAGAACGCGTGTGTCATCAATGATGTATTGTACTACTACGATTTTGATGAGACGTGCTTAAGAGTGTATGATCCAAAGGAAAGGTGTTGGGGAGTGGTGAAAGGTTTGGAAACATTGTTGGCTTTGACGAGGACAAGGTGGTGGTCCAACGCTGTGAATTACAATGGGAAACTGGCTTTGTTTTTCCGTGAAGTAAATATGAACACAAGTGACGTTTGGTGTGCGGTGATTTCTCTAGAAAGACGCCAAGGAAAAGAGATTTGGGGTGAAGTTGAGTGGTGTAATCATCTTGTGACTGGGAACTTTGGACTTTATAAATCTGTAGCTGTTATGGTTTAATGCTGGAACTCTATTTCATATCAATTGCGCTATTTTTTTTATTTTTTTTATTTTTTGCTTTGAGACCTCTTTGCCTGGCTGTACCCTAATGCCCACAACTATTCTTTTTATCATGTATATCCAAAATCTCATTTTGCTGAATTGGTTGATGTAAATATAAAATAATAAAAATCCACAACTTTGCATCAAATTGTAAACTCTGAATGTCCAGATTGGTCACATGTTGATATAAAAGGTGTTAGCACTCAGGATCATATTTTGTTATTTCTTATGTCTTGAGTATATGACATAAGAAAGTGCTCTGTGTTACCGTCTGAACTCTGAAAAATAAGATTTTCCAAAACCCATGTCGTTGGGGAAACGTTCTAACTTCTAGGACTTGATTCAAACATAGCCGATGCATCATGCATAAATGTTGTGACTTATTTTCCAAATTGGATAGTAAAATACAGAGAAAACAAAAATTTCCATTGTACCGGTTTCAAAATCTTGTTCTTGTGGTGTGAGTCTGATTTATAAATACAAAAAACTGTAAAAGCAACCCCTAAAACTCAGACCAGAGAGACTTGATCTTCTTCTACACCCAAACCGGACTGTTTCTGCTGGTCATTAAAACGGCTAAAGCGGTTAAGTAACTGTCCAGCTTTGCGTTTCCCTCTATCAGTACCATTCTCAGCCATTTCTATTAAAAGTCCCATTATCCCTAACTTCTCAGCTTCAACCAAATGCTTCTGATCCCATGAACACAAGTGCACTAATACCGCAGCTGCATTTTCCTTGTTCCGTGGCGAACCACCTCTAATAAAATCAACCATAACCGGAACCGCATCAGCAGCTCCAACCACCACTTTAGCTTCCGGGTGACTCGATATTGTAGCCAATATAGCAAGTGCTTCATCAACCATTCTACTTTCCGGTTCTGTTAGTAACTTCATTAATACGGGAACTAAACCGGCTCTCACTGCTTTTCCTCTATTCCCTTGAAATATACAGAGATTGAACAGAGCAGTCCCTGCATCTTTTTTGCCTCTATGTGATCCTTCGCTTAGCAAGTTCACAAGAGGTGGGATGGCTCCTGCGGCTCCTATTGTCACTTTGTTCTCATCTATAACCGAGAGGCTAAAAAGTGTAGCTGCTGCGTTTTCTCTAGCTTCCATGCTACCTTTCTTGAGCACATTAACAATACCCGGAACAGCTCCAAACGTAGAGACAATCCTCCTTTTGTTCTCTTGGAATATAGAGAGGTTAAGTATCGATGTCACAGCGTGTTCTTGCGTCCGAGAGTCATCTGATGCTGTGAGGAGATTCACTAGTAGAGGGATCGCGCCTGATGCAGCAATGGTGACTCGGTTATG
The DNA here is from genome assembly GCA_900406495.1 of Sisymbrium altissimum. Lineage (NCBI taxonomy): Eukaryota > Viridiplantae > Streptophyta > Magnoliopsida > Brassicales > Brassicaceae > Sisymbrium > Sisymbrium altissimum. The sequence goes on from OVBI01000099.1 coordinate 57,269, forward strand.
GTTGTTTTGTTTTGCTAGAAGACGGATTTCTCCTGCAGCGGATCTTTGTTCTTCCGGACGTTGTGAAGTCAGCTTACGTAGGAGTTCGTCGATCTTGTTCTGTTCATCAGAACGAGGTGAGGATGATGAGGCTTTACTAGGTTGAGGATTGTTGGTACGTTTTGGAGGTTCGACGCCATTAGATTCACACCATTGAGCTATAAGGCTTCTTAAAGCATAGTTTGGTGTGACGGTATCGTTTGTTAGCCTTTCTTGAGTCTTTGGACACGTTGAGTTTCCTCCTTCAAGCCACTTCTTAATACAGTCACGGTCATATGTCTATATACAAACAGATTCAGACAAGACCAGAATCAACAACAGAACTTGAACTTACTTAACAAAGACACGGAAATGGAATATACAATACCTGTCCTGAAGAAACAATAACCGGATCCGCCATCAACTCTAGTGAAATCGGACAACGGAAATCTTCAGGAGGAATTGGTACATTCTTCTGAATCTCATCTCGACACTTAGAAAGAGACGATTTTTGTTGTCTCATGGGAACATCATCCAAGTTAGGGTTATAAGTTTGGACAAAGTCCTTAATCTTCTTGAGAACCATTGACATTTTCTCAATACTTCCACATGGATCTCCACCACTAGAACTAACCATCTCAAGTAAAGCCAAAGACTCTTGCGTAAGATCTGTTACAGTCATCAACTGAAGCTTCTCAGCCACTCTCCTAAGTATCTCAGAGTCTGTGCCCGTATCATAACCATTGTAAAGAGATAAAATATCTTTATATAACTCATCATCATAATTATCTCCACCTTTCCCTATCGATCTTCTTAACTGAATCAGAACAAGCTCAACCTAATACAACAAGTATAGGAAAAGCAAATGTAATAAAAAAAAAAATGTAATCGACCTTATATTAAAGCTAGAGATTTGTCTCTTCTTTTTTTTTTTTTTTGAAAGCATAGATTTGTCTCTTTTGTTACCTGTTCTTTAAGTTCATCTGATATTTCAAGACTTTCGTAAGGAATCTCACTCAACGCTTGTTCTAATAGAGCTGTCACTTTCTGGAATTTAAGCATTACTTGGTCTCTTTCCAACACCTATAAGAGTAATAAAGAATCAAAGACAATTAAAAAAAAAACTTTAAAAAGAATTTTCCCAAAAAAAAAAAAAAAAAAACATATTTTGCTTCTGGATTCCCGACAATGGCATCAAGTTCTTGTAATAGCAAAATCTTGTAATAACAAAATCCCTTAAGAGTTATACTAATTTGGTCAAAGTACTAACAAAATCTACTTTTCAGTTTCAGTTTCAAGTACGGAAAAAAATCAAAATAAAAAAAATAAAAAAGATGGGAAAATACTCACACACCAAGTAAATTTTGCTGACGTGGCTAAGGAAAGAAAGCAAATCTTTAGCGTGAAGGAGAGATTCCTTGAGGGACAACAAAGGCTTGATGACCAATTCAAGAGGGAGAGATGATGATTCTTTGGAGTCTCTGATCTCTTCAAGCATAGGAAGAAGAAGCTTCAATCTCCTGGAGAGATGTGCGCAGTGTTTCTTCATCGGTGTTCTGTAATCTGAGATCGAAGCGATCTCGTTTACTGATTCGATTAAGCTCTTTGCTAACTCGTCTTTCTCTGATTTAGCCATTTCTTTATGTTACGAGGAAGACGAAGAATATTTGGTGGTGACGAGGTTTTGGACTCAAGACGAAGAAGAAGGAGAAGTCGTCTCCATGGACTTGTAGTGAGAGAGAGAGAAAAGACGATTTGTTTTATAACTCCTTTGAAACGTATTATGAGGTGGAAACAGCTCGGTTCGGGTCGGGACCTGTCTTGGATTGGATATTACGGGTTGGGTTTTCGGGTTTGGGTTGGTCCGGCCCAATATATTTGCCTTTTATTTCGTCGAAACTCGAAACTAACGGCAGGTGCAAAGGACGCCAAATTAGCCAAGATTTTGGGATTGATTGGTAATGATTTTTTTACTTTTTTAAGTTTTAACAGCATTTGATTTTGTAGTAATTATGGTTTTATACTTTCAGCGGAAATAAATAAGTTTTCCAAATAAATGTCTCTTATCTGTTTCAGCTCCCTACGAATTTCTCGATATCCTAGAATGTTTAATACCTTCACTTGACATGTAGACAAACAGCGGACTACTTCTTAGGGATGCAAATGCAAGCATCCACACATCGAGTTGTAACTTTGTGCATGAGGCCCTAAAAGGAAAAAGATATTCATTCATGTACAAAAATATTGTAGCAAAAAAAAGGCCAGTTGTGGATCAAATATTAGTATTTTACCTTGATGACTCAAGTTTCTACGTTTGGAGAGTGGTTGAGAAGAAGGGGCACCACTTGGCCCTGCAGCATTTTTCTTTGTCACTCTCAAATGATAAAGTAAAGATAAGGTTGTGAAAGAGGGGCATTGATTTATCACAAGCCAAAAGGAAGATATATATTAGGAACTGAGAATTTGGTAGCTAAGCATCCGCTTCAAATATATAAAATCAACAGAAGAACAAGTATCAAAACTGACTTCAAGAGAATCCGAAGATAAGTGAAGGGGCTTAAGTTTTAACAGTGCTTATCCTTGCAACCAGTCCCATAACATCACTAAAAACAGCATCTGCATCATCCTCACAATAACAATCATCCTCTGTATCATCATCATCATCATCCTCATCTCTATTCAGTCTAGCTTCAACAAGGGAATCTGAAGACAACTGAAAGGTCTTAGCAATTTTTTTATCCTTGCAACATCACCCAAAACATCATCTGCATCATCCTCACAGTCACTACTATCATCATCATCTGTACGCTAGCTTATATGGTGGGCTTAACTTAACACTATATTGGTTTTGGGATATAGTCCTTTTCATTTGTTCGCCAATAGGCCCAATACTCTCACAATACAAATTAATGTAAATTTAACGGTAAGGGTTAGTATATTGTAGATTAGAATTACGTCACCTAATTAATAGTCGAAAAGTCAGCTAATTTTCTATTCTTCTCATCTCCATCTAAAAACCATTCTCAGCCACCTAATTGCGTATAAGCAAGCAAACCCCATGAAAGCTACTTACCAATTAAAAATCTAATTAACTACCTTAATCACATCTTAATCCCGCTTTCTATTGGACAAACACGACTCGTATTTATTTCTGACCACCATTTATTGATATTAGGTGTAGACTGTATCTATATTTTAGAATCCCATTTTCCAGAAGTCTTATTTGAAAATTCATCATACGTGATCAATTCAGATGTTTCTTAATTAAATAAACTATGTTAGATATTTGAAAAGTTATTATATTTAGCAGATATTTCAACTGTATCATTTAAATCAAATTTAATTCCTTTCATGCAAATCCCTGGCCTACATAGATAATTCTGGTATAACATTCATCCACTGAACTTATCAAATGGATTCTTAATAGTATTTAGAAGAATCTTATGGAATCTTATGTCACTTATTTTAACCTTTATGATATATGTCATATGTTAGGAAGCCGTACAAGTTATAGAATCTAAGTGATATGATTCTCTGATACTCTCTTGCTTGTGCTAACAAGATAAGTATTTCTCTGCTACTCAACGGACTGGATGAGTTCTATACGTCTAGAAAAATGCATGATGTTGTGTGAAAAGAAACATTTATACTTTCTGATCTTCGAACAAAATCATTGGACGAATATCATTTGCTTAAAATTCAAGTTATACTATATAAGTTTGCTGTGTCAATTTGTTCCTGTGTATATCTCAAGCTAGTCATGGAGAAGTTTTTGGTCTACTGATTGTGAACATTACTACTTTTTTATTGCCCATACTATCTAATACAATTTTCAGATGATACAATTTCTAACATATATTGGGTGTTATTTTCCAGTAGTTCCAATATGTTGTAAGTTATAAGTTGAATGATCGATTATTTTGTAGTTTAGGCTGCGCATGTACGTATAATAGTTGTGAAAAGCAGTGATTCTAATATGTAAGCTTTTCTGTTGAACGATTATGCAATAACAACTTTTGTGATTTGCACAAATCAAAAAGCTAGCTAGTCTTAGTCGTGATGGTTAGTGCGTAACGTATCCAGTTAAATACGTTTTCTGATTAATACTTTGTGACTTGTTACTGATTTACCAATCCGAAAGACTTGTAATATGTGAATCTATTGTTTTAAACATAAAACTTGTCACATACGACATTTAGATCCACCAAACAATATTTGCAACGAAAGTAAGAGACTTCTTGATGTTTGTTTCTATATACTTAACTTCAGATCCCAGTAAATTTAAAATTCTTATATATATTAACTTTTTATCTTTGCTGTTTATTTAAAGTAAAGAATATCATTTACTTGATAGGCTAATACATCGATAATATCTTATTATAATTTGTTTTCAAACATAATTGAAGCGCTAAAAAGTAGTATTCCTAGTTAATTACTTTGCACCGACGTTATGAATCCACCTGGCTTAGTTTATTAAATTTGTTTAAGCCATACGATTATACTCTTTCTATCTCATGATAAAAATTTTTCTAAAAAGAAAATTGTATCAAATTAAATAATGTTTTCCATTTGTAATATAATATTAATAAGCTTTTCATCAATTATATTACATCTACTATTTTATTATTAGTTGAATTTAGATAAATAATCAATAGTGTTTTAATTTAGAAAAAAACCAAAAATTAAATAGTTTCTTAATTTGTGTATATTAAATATTGTAAAACAGAGAAAATTCATCTACTAACATTTTAATCACTACAGTACATTTGCACTCACGAGATTGTTTAATTATGACTTTTTCAGAGAAAATTAGGTTATTCCGCGTGTTTAGCCAAAACATGAACATGATCAACAAATGTGAATAGCAAAGGAGTGAAAATGAAAATCATGAGAGTGCGAAAAAAGATTAAATAGCAAGAAAAAAATCGAAGGAAAAATAGATAAACGAGACATGGAAGTAAGAAAATGTCGGTGAAAATAAAAAGAAGAGAAAAAAAATATTGTCGAGTCTGACAAAGCTCGCGTGCCGATCAATTATTTATTATTCGGATTTGTCTCGATTTACAATATCACAAAGTTAAGTCCAAAAACTTCTGCCCCTTTGGTATTATCAACGACTTCATCTACCGTACGCTTTCCATTTAAATTAATATTATCTTTTCCGGTTATTTTTTTAATATTTATCATAAACCATTGATACATCTCCTTTTCATATTCTATTTTGTAGGATTATTCGTTTACATAAAAAAAACAGATGAGAATAAAATCAAATCATGCAAAAACAGAAGATTGAGGTATGAGTCACCTCTTTTTATTAGCTTCAACACGAATTTGAGAACTTCTGTTGACATGACGTTTCTATGAGTACCATTGTTTTAATTTGATCAAAATGCATACGAGTAGTGAAATCATAAAAGCGTTCCTGATCAAGTGATGATGTTTTATAAAAGAAAACAAATGACAAACGACTGTGGAAACAGTTCTTTCACATTCAGTCACTCGAAATCACATTATTCTTCATTATTTGTTTCAAATATACAATGATTACCGAAATAAATTAGCATCACCATAAATAAATGAATACCAAAACAACAGAAACGGAAACAAATCACTTGTAATGGGTGAGAGACAGAGTTATATAAAATAAAATCTTTATAAATTAATAAAGTTGGAACATATTATTTTATTAATTTGATTAGACATTAATTTATCAAATGAATAATTAGATAAAATAATTAATTTAAAACCAAATTTTTTTATTAATTCATCAAGATATTAATTTATCGAATATTAATTTATAAAGATTATAATATATACAAAATTTTTAAATATAACTATCAGTTCATCAACATAATCAATATTTTAATACAAATTTTTAAAATATTAAATCAAGAAATTGAATAAAGATCTGATGGTAGTTCGAAAATTATGCAAATTGAAAAAAGTAGAAAACATTAATGTTTTATTTGTTATATAGAAATCCAGGATGGGATATATTAATTTCATAAGACTGACTGTACGTACCAAACATGGAATCTTATTTTCGTGCCCATATTTTTCAATTAATTACGTCTGTAATTCGTAAGAAAAATATTGGTGGACCCCAAAACTAAATAAGATCCTCATGACAAATGCCAATCTGACACACACAAAGTTAATGTCGCCATGGTATAATGCATGACACAATAAGTAATTATAAAAAGAAGGAAATTATGTGATTAAATTTGGATCCAAAAATGAGACATGTTTATAGACAGACTCCCTTACCCATACCACATCACGCTTTGTATCCATAGTAAACGCTGTTACGATTATTCCATGATAAAAAATAGTCATTTGGTCAACTATATTAGAATATTTCCCTTCATCAATATGAAAATAGTCAAAATACTACGTATATGTGAATATTATACATAAAGATGCGTGGTGACTAATCTAAGTAAACGCACCAATTGATAGAAAAAGTCACCCATCAATGAGAAACCTTATATGTTGTAACACACACTGAAAATGACGTATGTATAGAAAATACTACTCCAGTAAATTGATTTTAATGCAATAAGCGTTCAGAATACCAATACTTTTGGTAGATTGGAATGTAAGAACTCTTTTCTTTTATCTTGAGTAAAATATAAGTACAAGTAGTAAACACATGTATTATTATTTTTAAGGGAGTAAACTGAGACAAACTTATTTCTTTGATAGGAAAGTATATATATATAGCGCAATTGGACGACCAATAAAGGCATACTTATTCAACAGGAAAGTATATATATATATATAGCGCAATTGGACGACCAATAAAGGCATACTATGATATAATTCATGAAGTATGATGATCAAATAAAACAAATCATGGAACATCTATTTGGTGTTTTCAAATATGTATTCATCTAAGTTGGAAAATGCAGCCAATCTCGGTCGCATGCAGAAGTATAGTTGTGGATTAGAAAGTTCGGTTTTATATCGAACTAGTGATCATGAAAACCCGCAAACTTTAGTGAAAATCGACGACATAATCCGTTTTAGTGAAAATAATATCGATATAAAAACATATGGTTTTGTTTACTAATTCCAGTTAGATGTATCTATTAATTTTTTGTAACTAAGTGAGATGTATCTATTATTGAAACGTCTGATTGTCATTAATACATGATAAAACATTAAATACATCTGGTTAGATGCCGAGTGTACGCCAACATTGTCAAGTGATGATTAGTGATTCGTCCATATCCTAAACATTTGACACGAACAATATCTATTTATACATGCTTCATACGATCTCTGAATTCTATTTAAGATCAGAGAATTAAAGAACAATATGTTAATATGATACTCCATAACCCAAGTTAATCGTGCAAGCTTGACACGAACAGCATCTTATTAAATAGACTATAGAAAACCATAATTATTGACCTAACTGATATCAATCTGGATACCACTATCTGAAGAAACTATGTACGAGGACGATACCGCCAGTACAAGAAATATATATATGCGACATCATCACAATATTTATGACAGATCTAGTCGTACATAAATTGCTGACAGAGTTGCATGATTTTTTTTTTTTGGGACGGTTAAAAGTTAAAACAGAGTTGCATGATATTTGCTGCAATGGAAGTGTAGTATAAGATTCATCGTAATTTTTCTTTGTTGAGGGCGAGATTAATTCATGGCAAACTAGTTACAAAATAGTCCAATTGTTTATTAGTATCTTTTTATCAAAATCAAAATTTACGCTTTTATGTCGCCAAATTAATAGACATCTAAGAATTTTTTTTGACCAGAAAACATTAGTTAAACGTAAAAATAGTGAAAGAAGCATTTCATGTTCCAGTCTACATCAGGAAGCGAAAGTCATCAAATGCCACTTGGACTCCGACGAGAAAAAAAATTTCAAGTGGGATGCTTGTTGGCTTTTAGTATATCATATTGACCACAAGTTTATATACTTTTAGTCCTTAATAATTATGTGCCGAATATATAATATAGATATGTGTGTTAAAATATCTAAGGGATGTTGCATAAGGATTTGGAAGGATTTATCTTAATAATCATTTTCATGGTATTTATTCTATCTTTTTAAAAATGTTCTCTTGAGTTTAGTGTTATTAGTCTTATTGACTACATTATATATGTTTATATTTAAAGGTTTCAGGTTTTGTTCAATTAGTGATTTGCAAATGCGTTTTTAATTCTTTTTTATCATTACAAATATTTTAGACATTGATTTTCTGTATGATTTTATACTACCACATGGAATGAGATTAGAAATTACGTTGGACACTTTTGTTCCGGGTTTGGAAAATGTATGAACTTTACTTTAGAACATTTTCATCATCAAATAAAATTATTTTAATTTAAAAATATAAATATTTATTTTTTATATATTTTTTAAAAATCTGGCAATTCAAACACAAATAAAAAAGCATTTTGAATAATTATCGAATGCATTTTAAATATTTTATTATTGGATCATTTTATTGCAGAAAATCATTTTTACACAATAATTATTTTATAGAATTAGTAGAAGATAAATAGTGACCAAGTCTTGGCCAAATCTTCCTGAGACTTGTTGTACTTGAAGTAGTTTTAAACCTGTGAATGGATTAAGAAGAAATATTATAATTTTCTTCTGGGAGAATTAATAGAAATGGTGTCTTTTGATGAAAAAGATGAAGTTTTACAATATTTATTTTATTTATTATTTATTATTTTTCCATTTTATTTTACAAAATATTTTTCTTTGAAAAATAAAATTAAGAAATCTTTAAAAAAATTAAAATTGTTATCAAAAAGATATCGAAAATTTCTAATTAGTAATAAAAATACTGTAGAATATAAATAATCATTACATATTAAATAAGTATACAATTTTGCATAAAAATATGAGATTATATAAAATGAAACAAAAAAAAAAATTCGAAAACATCATTTATTATAAAAGAGAGTGACTGAGTGAGTATTAAGGAAAATCAAGTTCGTTCATTTATCATTATGGAAAAATGAGTTTCACGTTTAATTTCTTATGGAATTAGAAATACCGACATCCCTTGTAAATAAGATCTTTAATATATTTTGCCATCTGATCATTTGGTTGAGTTGTTTTGTCTTCTCTACCATATTCTTTCGCTATTAATTAAAAAAAAAAAGATGATTAAAAATGACAAACAACACACAAAATTTCAATTGATTGCATTAACTACATCATTAATTACGTGTAACCACTAATCAGTCGAATAATAAAAAAATAATCTGCTACAATCCGTAAATTTCTTCGCCATCAGATCAGTCTCATATGGTGAGGTGAAACTATCGATCTTTTAAATTTGACAAAACCAAAGAAATATGATTAATCCCAAAAATATCTGACAAGCTGCCCGAAATCAAAACGTAACTGTAATCAAACTGACACGGGCAAACCAAAAAAAAAAAAAAAAAAAAACGCGNAAAAAAAACGCTGCCCGTCGGGGCAATCCTCAACTCCCAATAGAGTCGTCTCCTCTCTCTCTCTTTATCTCCGTCTCTTTAATTTTTCTTTTTTTTATTGTTCTCTAAAATATTCACTTTTTTCCCAACAAAAAAAAAAGATTTAAAAAATTAATATCTGAAAGCCAATGGCCCTATCAATATGTGTGTATACATAAATGTGAAACTTCCCTCTTCTTCTCCATTGGAATCACCTCCCCCTCCCCACCAGCCACCACCACCAAACCACCGTGGCGCTTAACTCTCTCCCCGGAGCGCCTCACCGGTGGCAGACGGTGTCGTGATTCCTCTCCCTCCCTCACTCTTTCAATAATCATTCATATTAATCATTATCAATCATGGGACAAAGCATGAGCTGTGGAGCTAGACCAGAGCACGGAATATTCTCCTCCGTGCAGTGCGGTGACATAATGACTGTTCGTCGTGTGATGACTACGGATCCGTCTCTTTTGCATCAAACCACTCCTTATGATCGTCACTCCCTTCTCCACGTCGCTGCTGCTAGTGGCCAGATCGAGGTTCGTTTCGATCTCTCGCCACCGGAATCTTTTGCTGCTTAGATTCGTTTATACTGATTTTGTTTCCTTTTTTTTGTTGTTGCAGATTTTGTCTTTGCTTTTGGAGCGATTTACGAATCCAGATTTGTTGAATCGTCACAAACAGGTTTGTTTGTTATTATTAGGCTAGTTATTATAATAATCTAATTCTCTATTGATCTTAGTTTGTTATAACTGAAAGATTCCGTTGTGATTTTTGTTGTTGTGGTTAGACTCCGTTGATGTTAGCTGCTATGTATGGAAGGATCACTTGCGTCAAGAAGCTCGCTGAAGTTGGAGCTAATGTGCGTTGATTTATTTTTAGTAAATCGCATTTTTTAAGGATTTGAAATCCGACCTCCCGGTGTAGAAGCATTAATTAAAATTTTATGGACCGACCTTCGAGTGTAGAAGCATTAATGAAATTTTTAATTAAATTTCGACGGATTTGATTGAATTTTTTTTATTTTTTGTGGTTGATGATTATGCAGATTTTGATGTTTGATTCAGTGAATAGAAGAACATGTTTGCATTACGCAGCTTATTATGGACATGCTGATTGTGTTCAAGCGATTCTCTCTGCTGCTCAGTCTAGTCCCGTTGCTGTTCATTGGTGAGATGAGAGGAGAGGAGAGGAGAAGAGTCTCTGTTTTTTTTACTTGTTGATCAGTTTTTTTTTTTATTGAACATTTTAATGAAAGTTTTGTTTTTTTTTTTTCTCAGGGGATATGCGAGATTTGTGAATATTAGAGATGATAAAGGAGCAACACCGTTGCATTTAGCTGCTAGGCAGAGACGTCCTGAATGTGTGAATGTTTTGTTGGATAGTGGTTCTCTTGTTTGTGCTTCTACTAGCGTATACGGGTAAATGAACATTAACATGAACAACATTTTTGTTTGAGAAGTTTTAATCTTTTGGGACTAATTTTCCAAAGCTTTTTGTTGATAACAGTTCTCCAGGGAGTACACCTCTTCATTTGGCAGCAAGAAGTGGATCTATTGATTGTGTTAGAAAGTTACTTGCTTGGGGTGCTGATCGCCTTCAGAGAGACGCTTCTGGGTATATACACTTTCCTAAGTTTTGTTGTAAATCTTGTGCTAGTTTCGGTTATCTTATCATCTTGAAATCAATTTTCTCAGGAGGATACCTTATGTGGTTGCCATGAAGCACAAACATGGAGCATGTGGAGCATTGCTTAATCCGTCTTCTGCAGAGCCTCTTGTCTGGCCATCACCTTTAAAGTTCATCAGCGAGCTTAATGACGAGGCGAAGCTTCTCTTAGAGCAAGCTCTGATGGATGCCAACAGGGAGAGAGAGAAAACCATCCTTAAAGGAACTGCTTTTTCCTTACCATCACCATCTTTCTCCGACACTGTCTCAGATGATAACATGTCTGAGGTAATAATATTACACTCGGTTACTTTGTCTGTTTGATAACATGTGTAACACATATTAATGCGGTAGTGAAACGTGTTTACAGATGAGTGATTCGGAACTGTGCTGCATTTGTTTTGAGCAAGCATGCACGATTGAAGTCAAAGACTGTGGTCACCAAATGTGTGCGCAGTGCACACTAGCACTGTGCTGTCACAACAAACCGAACCCAACGACTTCAACCGTCACTCCACCGGTCTGTCCGTTCTGTAGAAGTATCATCGGACGGTTAGTAGTAGCCCAGAACAACAACAACGACAAGAGCAAGAGCCAAGATGAAGTTGTTGTTGATCGTGAGGCAGGTGATGTTAGCTCTTCAAAATTCAGAAAGCATAGAAGGTCTATAAACCTTGGTGAAGAAAGCAGCAGTTTCATGGGACTATCAAGCATTGGATCGTTCAGTAAGATAACCGGCCGGGGCTCGGGAAGGATCGCAGCCGACAACGAGCTGATGAACAAACCAATATTGTGAGGATCGAATGGACAAAACCAAAATTGGTCGGAAAAATTGGAATGAGTTTAAGAGGTGAGATTGTTGTGAGAATGTATAAAATATAGATGAATTTTATGTAGATCTTTTGTTGTGGTGGAGGGTGGGAGATTGAAATAAGGAAAGAAGTGAGTTTGTGTAATGCAATCAATGATTTGTTGTTTCTTTGATAAGTTTGGCCTAAAAAAAAAAATGGTTTGTTGTTATTATTTGGTGATATGAAATGGAACCTCATCATCTCTTCTTTGTCTTTGTCTCACTTGTTTTTATTCAATTTGGAGGAAAAAGAGTTTACAAAAGAAACATCAACAAAGCAAGAATGAACTAAAACATTTGCTTTACAACTCTAAACTGGAAGTCTGGAACTGAGAGAGATTACCAAATTAACAAGTCAACTCGGAAGTCAAAGCAAATTAATCCTTCATGAGAAGATATTTGAAATGTCTAATGTGTATAGAAGACATATACATCTATGTCTTCGTCTCATTTCGCTTACTTAAGACTTTTCACCTATTTTGTTTTTGTTTTTAGTAATTAAAAAAACGGACAATTCAAATGGGAACAAAAGTTATGGGAATGGCTGCTAAGTTGCCAACGGAGAAAGAGATGGAGAGTCAGGGAAAAAAGAAGAGAAAAGAGAGTCTTTGGGTGGTGCTTTGAGGATCGTTGACCCCACATGATCCAATCACTTTCTCCTATCCCTCTCTAAGAAATTATAAAATAATTGGAATTTGGCTATTTGTTTAACTAAAATATCTTATATTTTTTTAGTATTAGTCAAGTTGTTACAACTAGTACATACACACGGTCACTTTTTGTTTATTCGTTCGTAGACTATTATTTTCTACGTCTATGACTCGGTATAGAGTTCATAGTAGGCAAAGACCGATATATTTATGTTAATCGACTTTTAAGGAAGAAAAAAACATAGTGATTATTATGATAAGACAAACGAAGAAAATGAGTGTTAGATTTCTTACTTTTTAGTTTTTATATCTAAAACGTGTTTGAGCCGAAAGAGTAGGTTGAGTATATGTCGAGAAGAGAGGAAAAGTGAAAGAAAAAAAAAGGGGAAAAGTATTCACAATTAGCGGGAAAATTGTTATTAAAAAAAAAAATAGTAAGCAAATCACAGCTTATAACTGTTTTACCTAAAACACCTAACAAAGTTTGAAGTACAAATACAAAACCAACATAGTTTAACAAATCAAATAAAACTCTTCTAAAAACTACGACTTCAAATTTATTCTTCAAATCATAAGTGGAAAACAAAACATACTTGTTTTATCATTTAGTTTTATATATATTTTTGCATATTTAAATAAAAAACGCCAATATGTTGAAAAAATATCATTTGATGTTGTTTCAAAATTTTCATGTTGTTCCAATCCAGTTCCAACAAATACTAGATCACAAAGAAAAACGCCACAAACAACTCTATTATGATAAATTTTCCGTAACACATGAGCCACCATAAATGGTTTTGTCTATATTTAAATTTATGATGAATAATTTCTTTTTATAAGACACGAAGCCACAACAAATAGCTTTACGTGTAATGTTTATACTCGGATCTAGAATCGGTCCAAAACTTACTTATCTTATCTGGATAAACCATCCGACTTCTTAGTCTTAGATCTGATGTTGAACTGGATTATAGCTTGAACACGTTTACCATAGATCCAGTTAAAATCTAATCTCAATGGTTCGATTTACCATAATTTTTGACGTCTTTTGACGTGTCTTTAACTCTTTTTTTTTTTAAAACGTGTCTTTAACTTTACTAGATGACTTCCACTTATATATACTTTTAAAAATATAATTATTCAGAATAATTATCAATTTATAATTTAATCTATTTTTATATTCAATTTTTTAACACTAAAGATTGAAAATATAAAAAATCAAATGTAAATAGAGATACCAGGTATTATCTATTGTAATGAGATAATTAATTTATCTCAAAAAGAATCCCAAACTTAACCATATGACGAATGATATGTACTTAATTTATTTTTTTATTTTTTTCAATTTTAAAAATTTCTCTTGATCTCTAATTTTAAATCATTATAGTATATTTTTTTGTTATTGATCAATAAAATTAAAACTTCAAATAAAATTGTTTTTACTTTTATCTTATTTTACAAAATTAGTTTATTTATTTATTTTGGTATTAGATTTAAGTTAAAATAATTTTTTAAATATATAACACTTTTAATTTATAATATATAACTTATAAATAAAATTATAAAATATTCATAGATTTAGTTGATTTTTTTTTATTCTGATATGGATATGTTTAACTAATTTTAGTATAATTAACTAAATGGGTGTCTATTGTTCAATAAAAATATTTGTATTACAATTAAATCTACAAATAGTATTATATAAAATCTTATACGAATATTTCTTTTTCTTAGAATCAGGATGACTTAATTTGTTCTTATTTTTTATTTTTTCAGTCTTTTTTAAAAAAAGTTTTCAATTTAAAAAATATTAAATACATAATTTCAATAATAAGTTTTTTCAAAAATGAGAAATATTTTATTTGCAATTTTGGAAAAAGGAAAGAATATTTAATTTAATTTACTGATCAATATTACTAATTTAAAAATAGTTTTAAAATTTATTATGTTGTATTAGTTATTTTATACAATTTTGGAAAGTTTGAAATAACTTTTTTAATTTATTTTGAGTTTCTTTAAATCAATATTAATTCTAAATATAGTTTACTTTTTGAATAAATCTAGTTTTAGCTGTATCTAAATTTTAGTTTTATAGCATTTTGTTTTGATACTTTTAGTTCAATATTTTCTTATTTATGTCAATAAATACATATTAAAAATATTTAGAAAATATTTTAATTCAAAATATCATAGTTATTAATTTAATTATATATGAAATTTTATGGTATGTATAATATATATGTTATTTTGTTAGATAAACTGTATGTATACTTTTTTATGTCGATATGTAAATGTAAAAACATAATATATATATATATATATATATATTATATGTTTTTTATATTTATTAATTAGTTATTTTACTTAAAGAAATCATATGTAATTTGAGCTTTTGTAAGAAATAATTTAAATGGAAAATTGAAATAGTTTAAAATAATATACTTTTTCATCTTTACATTTCATTTTTTTTTTCAACCTATGTCATAATTTTTATAAAGCTATGTCACATTTGTTTATAAGAACAATTGTAGAAATGACACAAACAGTTTTTACAAAATTACTTCTTAAATATTGTCTAGGGAATTGAAAATTTTTAAAATAATATATTTTTATCACCTTTACATGTTATATTTTTTTCAAGTCATATCATCATTTTTATCAAGATATATCACTTTTTTTTTTGTAAGAATGATAGTGGAAATAACACATAAACATTTTCTACAAATTTACTACAAAAAAAAACTTTCTAAATAATTTGTTGGGGACTGAGGGATAGGACACATTTCTGGTACTAAGTTTACCCACTTAATAATTCTTAATATAAATAATAATAATAATAATTCCTAATCACAATTGTGCATTTATCATGCTTTGGCGTGTCAATTCTAATATGTAGGATCCACTTTTGGTACAACATTTACTTAATAATTCCACTCCTAATCTAATCACATTTGACATTTCAATTCTAACTTGTTGGAGCCACTTTCGTTGCTAAATCTAGGTTATGGGACCCGACCGGTTGATGAAAGCAAATTTAGATTAGATACCTTAACCCACCCATATGTTTAGCATATAACATCAAGCCAGAAAATTCAAAACTATACAATCGATATACGTATTAATTAGTTACAGTTAATTTTCAAATATTGCAAGGGTTTTTCTTTATTTAAAATAAATGACAAATTGTTACGTTACTTTTACCAAGACAATATATATCAGAAAGAGTGAAGACATAAAATTAACAAGTTATCATATTGATCGTAGATATAAAATTATTTCCTTTAATTTTCTTATAGATGATTATTACAATGATTAAAACGTTAAACAGTAACAGAAAACCACAAAATAATCTCATGCTTATTAGAAGGGAGAGGTTTATTTGACAAATGACATATTTACATGAAAAAAATGTAAGTTTTGATAGAAAATCGAGATAATATCATCCCAATGAGTTTCTAACGACAATCATTTTCGCGAGTTTTCACACTACATGAGAATATCTATATTTTGCTTTCCAATTACTTCGTGGTTAGTGGACGACATAGACTCATAGAACTCACAAGTCACCCCCGTACATATGCGTCAACGTTCAAACGTGTCATATTGTCTTCACTTCAGTCGATGCCAACCAAATAAACGTCTCAGTTCAAATACATAATTTACCAAAAAAAGATAAAATTAATTCAAATAAGAAATATCTGTACTCTCACAATTGTCATCTTAATCATACTCTCACACTTGTCATCTTAAACGATAATGACACCAAGAAACATTCACTAACCTTGCTGTATGCGATTTATGTCCTATCGAGTTTTGACGACACTATTTGAAAATTGGTTTCTCATTATTTATTAGAAACAAAAAATCTACTCAAAAATTACATGAACTGAAAATTAATATGCCAACTTGATTGCTTTTCGATTAATTAAAGTATGAACTAAATTTATAACTACAGACACGTGCTAACTGACTTAAACATACATAAACTTGATTTGATACAGTTCTAACATAAACTTGATTTGCATGTTCTTGTGCATATACCCACACACTTAAAACTAAAATATGACCTTAACCTGTAAGAAAATTGTTTATAAATTTAATATTTGCAAATTTGATTCGATTGAAGTTGTTTCTTCTGCTACTTTGATAGCAAAGCTGTTATTTGCAGTGATTGTAGTCAATTTCATAAATGTGGTACAGGAGGAACTCAATTTTTTACTTCTTATTATACATCATGTTCGATCCTAAATTTGATGTGCTGATGGCTTGTGTGATGCTATCTAAAAAAGTCCACTATTATATCTTATATCGTTTATCCCTTAAAATAAAAATCATATATCCCATTTACATATAAAATTGATAGAAAACTTTATAGACAAACACTATGAACATACTGCTCGAATTTTTTCTTATAAGTTCCAACTTTATATTTTCTTACCGGTTACCACCAATGTTGAAAGGTACATATAGCGACCACACTGTTAATTCCAGAGCAGCAGCGACACAGTTGGGTAAAACCAATGTTCAAAATCGTGTTTTTAAAATCTACTTAAGGCAACAAATTGCATAAGGTCTAGATCATTCTTTTCTTTTATAAGGAATTCATTTTTTTTGTTTTTTTCGTATGTGAGTTACCACATTACTATTCTGCTCATTCAATTCGTACATACCATTTATTTTAATACTGGTTCGTTATCATCATTCTGAATTTCTTCAGTAACTTTTAGAATTTAAGTTGGTGGCTTAAACTTTTAAAACAGAAATCATGAATCTACAAAATATGTTAAATATATTGAAGTCAGAAAGAGTCTGACATAAACATGTTATCGACTGCGTCACGTAGGTCCTATATATACTGTTTCATGTGGCTCCTTCCTATTGTATTTCATGCAGTTTTTTTTACTAATGATTATTTCCGTATTACATTATATATTATTCAATATCCACTATCTAAATTATTCGAAGTCAAATCATACGTAATGTTCATTCGTTATTTATTATTCTTCTTCTTTTTATAATACATGAATAATTCAAGCTTTTAAATTAAGTATAGCCTTCGAGTAATTCACTACTGAATTTTCTAATGAATTTAAAGCTTGATACCATTTCAACTAATCAAAGAAAAATATAAGATAATTTTAAGTATGAGGGAAATTAATCCGTGATCTATATTTACAAAATAACTCTTCCTAAAAAGGGGAACCACCACTACATAGTTTCTTTAATTAACTTAATCTAGATCATCAAAGCAATTCTTTCTAAAATAGAAACCAATATAATATCACTACTTGGTTTTCTTAATTAGTTTATTGTTCGATTCCTGTAGTACGTATACTGCTGCCTCTGTATCAATGTGTTCAAAACTAGTAAACTAAACGTTGTTCATATGATCTCTTATATAACTTTTCACTTATAATTTGAGCGCACTGACCAGAAAATTTACCATATATTGGACGAATTTTGGTATGAGTCCATAAAATAATCTTGTTTCTAATTCTAAAACGCTTGAGAAATAAACACCAAAGGGCCCTTGTATTACGTAAAACAAGGCAATAATATTGTTTCTTGCAATGGTAAAGAAAATATGATGATAGATTTTACTTTGTTAGCATAGCAGTGAAAGCTGTGTTATAAGGTCAGCGTGTTCATAGTTAAGATGATGGGTAAAGGTTGTATATATTGCAACATCACAGCTTTTAGAAACAGCTCACATATAAACACACTTCAGAATTCAAAACAAACAACTAAAGATGAGAATAATATAATTTACTGCTTTCGATCGACTAAAATGTGACGTTTTCAGTTTGCATTCTGAAAAAGTAAAAGCAACCAAATATCATGCATGTGGATAATTGTTTGAGAGAGTTCGACGTATGTCACTAAATATCTTCCTAATATTTCCCATGAAGCTTAAAAAAAAATTAAGACTAAATCAAGTCTTACATTACGGGCAAGGGCAACAATGCCAACTGAAAAAATAGATCGTCGAAATTCTGATACAGTTTCGTCAAATACTAAATATTTTCTCTAAAAGAAACTCATTCCATAATCCAAAGGCTTGAATCAAATTTCCATGTAGTGATTAAGGCAAATGGCTAATCTCCAAGTTCTCAATACGTACGTAATTGTGGACGGTTTATTCGACAGAGAAATTAGAGACAAACTTCTAAGCTGTTCTTACACTGTTAAAAAGGATAAAAACAACGTGAGATTGGAATTTTGGAGGTAAAAGATTCAAATTTTACAGCGATTGACATAGAAATGGAGGTTCCTTAATTCAATTTTATCAAGCACAATTGGAGGCTTCCTTCAGGAACATGATCTCCAAGGATTTTTGACACTTAACCTGAAGTTACTATACTACGTTTCGATGGATGGATTATGTGCACAAGTATGGTATATACGAAGATGTGCACTAAACAATTTTTTTTTCTATCATCTTCAAAACCTTCACATTCTCTCTTCTTTACAATGCATCTGCCTTAATTCTCTGTTGGAAGAATATGGTTGGTCAGAAGAAGGACTCTTTTCTAAACAACTCTCCTTTGTCCTGAAAATACAAGAAAATGGGGACAAAATCTAATTGTTATGAGCCTAAAAACTAAGATTCTAATTGCTTGTGTACGGTTCATGCCGGAAAAATGGGGGAAAAGAAGAAATCGAATTAAACAAGAAGCAGGTAACGAAAGAAGAAGAGAAAGAAAATAGCACAACAATCAGACGATCTACGATCTTTGTAGTCTAATAAACATTCTACTCGTTGGACAAAAATGGAATGCATTTGAGTTTGGGCTTGGATTTTTACAGCCCATCTTGAATATATATATTCTGTTGTTTATAAAATCTGCCATGCATGGTATCAGTCTATATGTAGTTTGGTTTCATCTCTATTACTCTTTGTGCTTCTCTGACATTGCTCAATTAGCAATATTTTTTAAAAAATATATATATATTCATAACTCAACCAGGGCATAACTGTTTTACGACCATCGCTTGTCCTATTATAGATAGGCTTATGAAGTTATAATTGAAGCCAAAGAGAAGAAATTTACCCCACCTTATTGCAAATTTACAATAGGACCCTTTACAAGAAACGATGGTTTAAACTCGCACAGAATGTAGTCTTTCAATGGGCTAGTTTGTTGCGTCAACTTTCTTTTTGGCGAAATCAAATGTGATTTGCATGATTGTCTAATCTCGATTATCCCACCTTTGTGGCGGATAAATTCTAGTTATTTTCTGAGGTAGATAATTGATTGTGATTGAACAAGCATTGGAGTAGCATATGGTCTCCGCATTAGCGCGAATATAAAGTTATTACGAATACTTTTTACTTTTTTATGTGGGCTATATGCTAGCTCCAATGTTTGGCTCAATTCCATACAATGGACGTTTGGCTTGAGGAAGAAGTAGCGTTTCTTTATATAGTAGAAGGGTTATAAATCCAGATTTTGAAGGTCATACAAATTACTCATTGAATGTACATGTTTATACTGTCGCTTTTTTCCACGAGGTTCAACTGTAATAATGATTATGCAAAATTTGGTTCTTTTAAACTCCATCATATACAAGTCCTATCGTGTAAAACTAAAAACAATAAAACATATCACATATACGGGTTCTGTCTTAATAGAGTTAAAGTAGTTCACAGATCGATGGATCATGGCTGCAAATTGACCAATGCAAATACCTCTGGAGTCTGGTCTAACATTTTTCTACTTGGATGTAAGCTACCACAAAGCAGGCTTGGGCTACTATATCTTTTCAGCCCACTTGGATAGATCCAAATTATAAATGTGTTCACAAAAACACTATTGCTAATTCATATATTATAAATGTTTATACGACCAATCGATAAAATTTGTATGTATACAAGTTCTCATACAGTACCTACTACCTAGCGGCTAGCATAAGTAAACTCATTTTTGTGAATAATTAATTGCACAACCTTGGATAGGCAAAATGGGAAAACACGTTTGCCTTGATTTCAGTGATCGGAGCATTTAAATCTTCTTTTAGTTAACAAAATGTCATGAAAGTTTTAAATATCTTTTCAAGACTATATTCCACTTTTACATAAACAAAGTATTTATTTCGCCAACTCTACTCTGCTTTCCAATGCTTATAGTTTTATGTACTCATTACCGATTATTTCCAATGTACAAAAAGAAAATTAAAATTCACGAGGAAAAAGGCATGCAAAAAGCGTATGCGCCTCTAAATATTTCACGGAGAATATTACCAAAAATGAAAAGCCTTGTCACTTGTCAAACAAAAAGAGAACTAGCAACAGAAAAAGAATATTAAACAAAAGATAAAAAGAAATATTACTCACTATATTATTATATAACTCGTAGTTTATTACAATTTGGTTACAAGTAGCTACGTACGCACGTTATACATACACGATACACATGAAACATCAAATATGTCTGGCTTTCTTAATTTTGTTACCTAGAGACGTTGAATGAAACATACAATCGATCTCTCTAGAAACATTCAGAATAATCATTCTCCTGCTCCTATAAGAATTTCTAACCTTCAAACTTCTCGACGGGACTCCCTTAGGTTTCCTCGGCGCCGGCGGACAGATTTGTGGGATCGCCGGGAGAATCTGATCAAGACGTGTCGGAGTCTTACACCAATCTGCTTCTTCTTCTTCTTCTTCTTCTTCCTTCTTGACTTTTGCTCCTTCTTCGCGTGAGCAATTAGTTATCTCTCGGACTTTAGCTTCAAGATCTTGATCTGGCCGTAATTCTTGAACGCTCCGGTCTCGGTCTTGAAACCCTAGAGAGGGAACACGAAGGAACCCTAGTTCCGTTTCGCAGAGATTGTTTTGATCGGACAGACAAATTCCAGCGTCCGAGAAACCCATCTTTCAGAAGAAAAACGTAGCTCAAACGTAAAAGTGAAGGTAGCTAAATAGTTCTGATGAGAGAGAAAAGAAACAGAGAGAGAAGGAGCTTATGGCTTTAGTGGCTTACTTTGCTTTATATAATGGTAAATACTATGTACGTGTTGTTTTGAATTGTGTATTTTGTAAAAATTACTTTATTTTGAGAACATTCGGGGTTTTAGTAAATGTTTTGAGGGATCCGATGCAACAAATATACTTTATGCTAGCTTGCTTTTTAATATAGTAAGGTTTTCGTCAATTTGGTTAATCTCTATACCAATCACATGTTTCTCGCCTTTTAAGGCCACATTTTGCTTTAAGATGCGGAAGATTATTTAGCCAAACCCAAATATTTAGTACGAATAGGAAAGAATATAAAATGAGGTTTGAATTATACTATAAGAATACTAGAATAGAAAACCTCGTTTATTTTAACTTCTCTAACTTAAAACCCGACAATTAAATTACAAACGCATGTTATTAATTCCTTCTAAATTTTCACATTAAAAAAAAAGAATTGTGTCTCATTCTCATATTGGATTTAATCAAGTTTTTATTCCAATTAATAAATTAATTTAGCTAACGATATGTGTAAAGATAAACGAAAGCTTGAAAGCGTATTGACATGGAAACGGGAAAAGGCCAGTTTTATTGGTTGAAAAGAAAAAGGTCAATTACTTTCCTTTATTCATAAGCTAAAAGAAATTATTGAATTTAGTGTCCAAAGTAAGATAGCCTGTCTCTTTCATCTTATTCAAATTAGTTAAAATCATCATTTTCTGTAATACTTACTCTCTCTCTCTCTCTCTGATCCTAACTTTGATGCATGTGAAGATCGATCTCACATGCCTTCTATTTTATCACACCCACCTATACATACACTCATGCACATCACCATTTAATATGATCTATGATCTATCATACATCCATTACCTTTTGTGTGTATATCTATTCTAGATCGATTTAACTGACAATTTTTAACGAATCGTTACAACTAGACTCTATGGCGATTAAATAACGATCCGATGGCATTAAACTGCCCACCTAACTGACAAAAATCTTAAATGTTTATGATACAAATTTAGATTCTATCAACATTTGTCAATGAAAAGCAAGAAAGGTAACGAAAGTCAAAACTAATAATAGATATTGTACATGCATGTTTTGTCTCTGTTACGTATAAACTAATAACACAACAAAAAAAGTTGGCTATAGATCATTGAATTGTTCGGATTTTATTACACTAAGATGTGTCATATTGTACTGTTGTCTCTTGACAAAACCCCAACGCATGTGTTTCTTTTTCCAAAATAACGAGACAATCTGAGACAAGATATATTATTTCAATACCTTTAGAGTAGCGACGATTTGTTATACTTCGCAGAAAAAGTTTGTTTTCTTTTTCAAGTTTCTAATGACTACTCTAATTCCAAAAGTAAATAGATCCAAGATTTCTCCACGTCGATAGAAATGTTTCAATCAAATCACGAGAGAATCTTCGGTAATCCTAATCCGACAAAAATAGCAAAACAATTTTTATTATAAATGAAAATAACAAATTACGGTAGATAAAATCATCTATATAAACTTGAGCGGCATGGCACGGTGGTAGTTGGATCAACTTAGGAAAAAAGGGGATTGCATCCCTCTGAACTAAGTCGCTTTCTTTGGGCTATTTAGATTTTTATGTTTTGATCCAAGTGCTTAACCTGTACGTGGCATTACGAGAAATTTCTGCCAAAAAAACTTGTTCATTCTTAGGAATTCGTTGACATAAAATCCATAACTTCCGTTTTGAAAAGTTAGTGATTTGTATACTCAGGTGCTAATCTAACAAAAAAAAAAAACTTGGAGTGAACAAATTGATTAGACGATGAAGAATCTCAATAGTATCATTAAAACAATAGAACGGATAGAACTAATATATAGATGTGTAAATATATCTGATGATAATTTTGAGATATATTAATTAAAATTACAGTATTTTAATGATACATTTTAAAAAATATGATAGCTATCAATCAGTTTTTATTTACTAAGTAATTCTTTCGTATTTATGCACAAATATAACTATTTACAAAATAATTAAGTCAAAATTATTGGTCAATTTTGTTTTTATTTATTTATTATATTTTTTGTAAATTATATATATATATATATGTATATAAATAGAAAATCATACATAAATATATTTTCGTAAAATTCTAAATATTTTGATATATAATTTTTGGGACAAATTAGAAAACAAATATTAAAATATTGATCGCTTTATTCCATAAGCAAACCAAACTGATAAATTGTTGAAATTTTATGTATGAACATAATGTTAGAATTATTTATTTAGAAATACTGTTTTGTATATATATATAAAATTTATTTTAAAGTTATTTCAATTAATTTTAATATTTTTAACGTTTTGTTAACTTTTTAAAATTATATATATATATATATAACATTTTTAACATTTTTAAATACCTTTCGATTTATTCTTTATTATCTCAGTCTTAATTTATTGAAAATATTAATTATTTTAATATTTTTATTTAGCATTAATTTAAATTATTCCACTTTTCTTATGATTTACATAAGATTTTTCATTTTTGGAATTGTTTTTATATATATATATATATAAAAGATTTTATATTATAAATTTATTTCATTTTATTAATACTATTTTGAAAAAAAATTATTAAACCAAAACAACTAGTGATAATTAACTACAATAATTGGAATTTATTAAATCTTGTAATTAACTTCGGTAAAAATTAATTTAAGTGCAAAATGTAAAAAGTTAACTTTTTAAATAATATTATAGAAATTCATTTATTTATTTTTATAATACTCGACTTGAAACGGTTGTTCTATAAAATTATTTTGGGGAACTAAACAAATCATTATAGTCTCTCTTTTTTTTGGTGTGTTGAAACAGCTCTCTTTTTCTTTTTTTTAAACCAGTGCAAGAAAAAATCAACTGCCGATCGAAGTACAGTTCCTGGTGCCTTTGGGATTTGGGTACCTATTTACTACGTGCCTTTTACACAAACGTAACAAGAAAAGAAAGTGAATGGTGGCAGCAAATGCGTTTGTTGGGTTTGTTGCAGATCACATTTTTATCACCATCTACCACCAAAAGTATATCATTTCTTTTTTTTCCCAGTACTATCTTCAGTTAAGGAAAATTAGGTATTCCAATCAGTAACTGAAGTTAAGCAGATAATTTAACTTGTTAAAATAAAAGTTTAAATCAGATTATTTTCCACTTTAACCAGTAAAAATGGATAAATGAACAAAAGTTAAGCACACACTCTCATGGAGCATAATTGAATCTTATCTCATGCTCAATCATTTTGTCTCCCATCTTCTACTTTCCCCTTCTACCATTCTTGTTTCTTCAATTTTCTTCCTCTTTGATTCTAGTTTCAATTTCAGTGTAATTACAATCATTGACTATTAATAATGTAGTTTGGCGGAACATATATGTCTCTCTTAGACAGCTAAATATCATTACAAAATCTTGTCTCGTTCATACATGATTTGTCCAAGAACTTATCATCTGTTTATTATAATATATTTTATTTAGCACCAATGAATTTACGAATTTAGGCAATTCACATCACAACGCATACTAATGTTCTGATAGTTAGATCTTCATTTTATTCATTTTTTTTTGTACCAACAATTATTATATATCTTTAGCTATATTAATTTATTTATTGGAATAAAAACTTGATTAAATCCAATATGAGAATGAGGCACACTGCTTTTTTTTTGTAACAAAAATTTAGAACCATATATTCATTTTATATCAACTTTCTACACATACAATCTTATTTTAACAAAACTATTCATATACAACTGTTTTCTTCATCTTACCCGTGGGATTGGACCCCAATCGGCCTTAAACGAATATCTGGGACCTGACTATTCTTCATGAAAAACTTGAAAGAAATAGTGGCTATAATTTTAATTATTTTATTCATGAATTTGATTGGCTTTTCCTTTGGATATTGACAGGATATATTTATAATTTAGGTTGTATAAAAACGGAAAGGGATTCGTGGAAATGAAATGTGTTGAAATGTAAAAATGATTTTTTTTCAAAATTTTCTAATGTACAAATATATATATATATATATATATAAATAATATAAATATATAATAATAACATAAAAAATTATTTAAAATAAAAATCTAATACATATATATTAAATAGTTTAATGATTAAGATTTAGATTAATTTGAATTATTAAATAATAAATATATTATAATCTTTCCCAAATAATTATTTATTATGATTTCAAAAATAGAAACAAATTTACATTGCGTTTATATTTTTAAAACTTATTTTTAATATGTTTTCAAATTGTATTTTTTAAATTATATTTTCATCGAGTTTCCAACAAATTTCCAATTTCGAAATATTTTTGAAATGGAAAATACATCTCAAATAGAGTTTCCATATAACCTAATTTATAATTGTAGGTTACACAATATTTTCCAGTTATAAGGTAATGTTAAAAATACCAAATTTCAAACATTTTAGATTTATTTTGTTTGCTTGGATTTTATAACAATTTATAATTTACAATAGTTGTTTTATTTGCTTTTATTCTTTTTATTAAATAACT
The DNA here is from genome assembly GCA_900406495.1 of Sisymbrium altissimum. NCBI lineage: Eukaryota > Viridiplantae > Streptophyta > Magnoliopsida > Brassicales > Brassicaceae > Sisymbrium > Sisymbrium altissimum. The sequence goes on from OVBI01000099.1 coordinate 83,450, forward strand.
ATATATTTTTTACATAAAATTAAATACTATTTTCTTAATAATAATTTTGCTCGGTTCATATTTGTTTTAAATTTTATCCAACATTAATAGACTATCTAAAAATAAAAGTAAAATATTTTCCATACAAGAATATTATAACTACTGCATACTGATAATTTTATTACTCTCAAAATCATATTCAACAAAAGAAAATAAATCATTCTATAGTTTTTCTATTAGTTATTTACTTACTCTCCCTTAAATGAAGACTTCTACAAGTATAATTATTTTGTAATTATTAACAAAATCGGTCGTGATAGTCCTTTTGGATATTATTGCCGTAATTGGGAAAAAAAATCAAAAGACACATGTCAATTTTTTAGGGTACTGACTACTGACATGATATGGTGTGACACTGGAAAAAAATTATCATCTTATTATACTATAGTAAGTATAGATAGATATCTTGTTTATGTAGATTTAGACTCAACCCGTCAACCGAATAAGCCAACACCGAATATATTGAACATTAAAATAGAATTACTGAATTTAAGTATTTTGGGTTTTATGATGAAAGGATCTTTGATTGCTTAGTTCAAAAACCAAATAAACCGGAAATACCATTACAAATTAACTTACAGTAGACACAAACTTACGCATGAATACAGTATTATTTTAACTAATAAATTTTAAATATTTATTTTATATACCATGTATATTAGTAATAGTTACGTATCTTTAATATATTTTTATAATAATATAAAATTTTAATGTTATCTTTATATTCGTTAATAATATAATAAATTATATTTTATTTTTAAGATGAGATTTTTGTTAATATGTAGTTCTTTTTTAAAAATAATGTGTATTGTAAATTTAAACGTTTATGATATGTTAACAATTTTATTCTTGTATAAATATATTTGATATTATCATTATGTTATGAGAGAGGATGATATTTTTTTGTTTTTATACTTGTTAAAAGTAGGTTTTTTAGAAGTTATAATTTAAGATGTACTGATAGTTTTATTTTTAACTATATGTTGAAATTATATAGTCTATTCTATTAATTTTTCATTTTATTTTATAATATTTTTATAATTAAATTTATAGTTTTATGTATATTTAAGAAAGTTAAAATATGATAAACCATTTATCAAATTTATCACCTTTTAATTATTTTTAATATTTTTATAATTAAAACGAGTTAATTAATCTTTTAATCCGTTTTCTAATTTTCTAAATAAATATTTTATATATTTTAATAAAATAAAATATAAAAACCTGTAATTATAAAAACATTAACATGTCTTACTATATGAATAATATATATATCAAATGAAAAATACAAAACTTTATGCTATTTTCGGTGTATATTTACCAAATATATTTTTATGCTATTTTCTATGTATATTTATTAAAAATTAATTTTATAGTTTATAAAATAATTGATTTTTATGTTATTTAATTATATTTATCATTTTATTTAATACAACATTTATATATTGTTTTTATTATTATTATTTTATTTTTAGTTAATTAAAGATGTGGAATCCATTATTTTAAATTGTTTAGATATATATTTAATTAATATATTTTTATTTATAATAATTAATTTATACATAGTTATATGTGATTAAGTATATGAAACTTATTATAATCTACATATATGTTTAGTTTAAATTACTTTTAATGAAATATTAAATTTCAATAATTTTTTATAAATCATTCGTATAATTTTTTTATATATACAAACTTTTATTCTCAAAATCACTATGTTCTTCGCAAAGTCATAAACTAAACAATAAAAATAAATAAATTACAGAAGCCTCTACTTAAATTCGAGATCAAATTAACCATAATTTTTCTGTAACTTACAAATATACTACATAAACAATCACGAAGGGCCACGAAGGTACGTTAATGTTTCTTCACCTCCCATTCCCATAAATCTTCTACCCATCACAATTGACATTTAGTTTATCTATATTTTTCTATAAAAGAATTTGCAAATAATTAAAAAAAAAAATGTTCAAAGCCACAACACACAAAAGCAATTTATTTTTAATTTTTTACATCGGTGATGTATAATCCCCATCACTGATGGAGTTATTTCAAGAGACACTACTTATTGTCTTTCACTGGAACCACTACAAAACTCCAAGACCGCATTAGCAGGAGCTCTAGTCTTAAGAATCATTTCCTCAAACTCATCTTCAGGGTTTGATAACGCAACAATTGCTCCCCCTGCTCCAATAGAAGCTTCATCCTCATGTATCACCACTGTTCTTATCACAATATTCAGATCAAACGTACCATTATACGAGAAATACCCGATTGAGCCGGAGTAAAGGCCTCTCGAACAGTTCTCAAGCGAATCAAGAATCTCAACGGATCTTAATTTTGGAGCACCGGTCATTGAACCACCAGGGAAAGCTGCTCTTACACATTCCACTGGACTAATCTCTGATTTTTTCAGTCCACGGATCGTGCTCACCATAGTGTGTACTGTTGTGTATGTTTCCACGTCCATGAGGTTAGGTACATGGACTGATCCAGGCTCACATACACGGCCAAGATCATTCCTCAGAAGGTCAACAATCATCAGATTCTCAGCTTGATTCTTCTCACTGTTACAAGACAGGGAAAGAATGAAAGGTTTTAAATCAATGTTAAAGAACAATCCGAGACAACTCATGATAGACAAAGGCTTAAAGAATAGAGCGTTTGGTGTTACCTGAGTTTCAGTTGCAATTTAAGAAGTTCATCTTCTTCAGGTGTAGAGCCACGAGCTACTGTACCCTTGATTGGCTTTGCTTCTAGCATCCCATTTCTGTCTAGCTGAAGAAACCTTTCAGGGGACGAACAGCATAAAGACAAATTTGCATTTGAGAAATTGAGAAAAGCTGCATATGGTGCTGGATTCCTCTCTCTCAGGTGGAGATAAACTCCCAAAGGATCATTGTTCCCTATTCTACATCTGTTCTGAGTAGTTAGACAAAGCTCGTAGCTCTCCCCATCTTTGATATACTGCATACACCTCTCAACATCGTTGATATACTCCTCTCTGGATTTGTCAGGGACAAAACTTTCTTTGCGTTGAGATGAACCTATAGCAGGAGTTTGATCCTTGCACCTTCTTGTGGACGAAAGACTCATGCTAATGAGCTTCTCTTCGGTATCATTCAGGAAAGAGGTCTCTGCAGTGTCTTCTTCATGAAGAGATAATACATAAACGTCATCAAGTTGATGATCAACGGCCACAACGTTATCCGCAAAGAAAAAACATGCATCTGGAGCGTTGGATTTGTGCCGATTAATTGGCATTCCACATTCTACTTTAATATCATACCTACAATATTAGAAAAGGTAATTAAACATTTCATTCCAGAAGTCTCCTACGGTAAGGCATTAGGACCAAACTGTACAATAGAAAGCCAATTATGAAAAAGACTTAGTCTAAATGATTTAACACGTACCCAATACAACCTACGTATCCACCACAAAAATCAAAAGGCAACCCTTTGAAGTCCTTCTCATCATAAGAGATAGATGAAAGCTCCTGGTCAAAGTACAGTTGTGTACATTTTAATGATCTCACAGCAGAACATATATCAACTCCACTAGACCAAGCTATGTCGTAAATTTATTACCAAGTACAAAGAGAACATAAAAGTCTTTCGTCATACCTTACGTAGAAAATCAAGAAAGCCTTCTTCCAAGAATCGTTTCTCAGTAGAACTGTGAGCATCTTCAATCAGAAGGTGTCCAGCATGTTTAGATGTTATCTCGCTGTAAAACAAAAAGTCATAAAAGCTCAATGTTTCAGTTATGATTCAACGTTGGTGAGGATTATCAATGCAGTCATATCAATCAATATAGTCCCATAACGACCCAAGCACGCAGCTACACTAAGAAAATTTGCAGGCGGAAGGGTTATGGCGCTCAAGTGAAACATAAACCTTTACGCCGATAGAGAAAGAGTAGGTCATGCGTAAAACCTTTGATCAGATAAACTAAATGTCAATTGTTTCCAGAGGGATCCACCTTTACCGCCCATGAAAGAAAATCTCCCTCTATCCTGAAACAAAGTAATTGGGAAGAACATTCTTTAGAATCAAGTAGATAAAATCTTGTCAAGAGGAGGAATCAAGTAGCAACTATTGCTATTTCAGGAGAAGACTACCAACCTTGTCAGTAGAAGAAGTATCCAGCCAAAAAGCATCTTTCCCTTTACTATTACCAAAGAGCTCCATGAATATATTTCTTGCTCCACCAACTTTATGTGCAAGACGTTCAAGCTTCTTCCATTTCAACCTCAACAATTTTGCATGAGATTTTGGATATGACAGATCCACCAGATCCAAGACGTCTACACCATTTGTCTTTGCAGTAGACAGAGACGTCCTAGGTTTACCATTATAGCTCGAACCGTTTCCTGAACTTCTAGTTCTGGAGAGTTCTTTCAGCAGTTGACAAGCACCATGCACCTGCATATTCGCTAAGAAAAATATTTATTATTCAGGAGAAGCTCTAAGACAGTTAACTATAAAGTAACGTCACAGAAAACTAAAACCGAGATAGGTTTTAGAATGGAATAAGAGAGAGACAGAAATGAAACTATTAAGCTTGAGAGAGCTCACCAGTGTCATTAATCATTCTTCGACGCAAGGATGGAGATTTGCAGCGACTCCAATAATCCACAGTTATGTCTTTAAAATTCTTGAATATTTGGCTTCCATAGGTGGTAGCAATACTCTCTGGATGAAACTGAAAGCATAATGCATATCAAAGACAGCAGAACAATGAAGGAAACTAAGTCTACATATGATCCCTAGTAAAAGATCAAACCTGTAAACCATAATGAGGAAAAGTAGAATGCATGATCCCCATGAGAATGTGTCTGTCTTGGTTTCCATCAACATGAGAAGAAGGCCAATAACTTTGGTTTTCCAACTTTTCCGAAACAGAAATGACAGATCCTTCCCTCGATGGGCTCACAGAGGTATTCACAGGAACAAAGAACTTCTTCTCAGAGAAAGAACCAGTGTCATCATAAATCGTCCAAGCTATTGGTATAAGTTCCTTTGGCAATGATTCTTTATCTATGATCAGCGAATGGTATCTAACAACCTGCAGAGAAGCCCAAACAAAAATTTGTACTTTGTATCTAGAGAGATCAATGAGTGTTGTTGCATGTAAAAAGTAGATGACCTGCCTTGAAATCAGAGTTTCTCCCAGATGGAATATCAGAAAACAATAAGTTCCCATCATGCTCAATCCCACTACATGAAAGTTGATGGAAATGTTGAATGAATATATGACCAAATATCAACGAGTTTAGATATTTTACAGTTGACAAATACTAAAAACTACATTCCTCAATACCTTAACCGTCCATGGACTGGTTCAGGGGCATGCACCACATGAGCTCCATGGACATAACCCAGTGCCTGTAAAAGCATGTTGTCTTGGTTTACAGATACTCATCTATGCAAGAACTAAGACCAAGAAAGCTCAGAGATATTAGAAAGTGCTCATCTTTATGAAGATACACATACCTGGTGGCCAAGGCAGACACCAAGAATTGGAATATCACGACATTCAAGCAAAAGGCGAAGACATATCCCTGCAGAGACAGAGTCAAGTTAAAGAAATAGACAATCAACAGTGGGGTCTATAAAAACTTGACTAGTACCTATATCACCAGGGCACATGGGAGAACCAGGTCCAGGTGATATAACAATATTATCAAAAGCAGCATCTTCATATAAGTAACGGTAAGCTTCTTCCCAAGTCCACTCATCATTTCGAATAACCACAGGAGGCACTACACAAAACAAACAAGGCTACTTCATCTCTGTACAGATAGGTGACAAAGGAGAAACGTGGCAATGAAAGTAACTACTTACCTCCATTAATAGTACTCAGAGCTTGATATATATTAAAAGTATAACTATCATAATTATCAACTAACAAAGTCCTCACAAAGCCAAGCCTTTCCACAGGCTCTCTTCTTGGTAAACTCTTCTTCTTAGCAATAAAAGAATCTTCCAAATGCCTCGACGCAAGAACAACCTTCCTCGTACCGTAACGACCATGTAAATTAATATACTTTCTCTTCCAACTCTCTTCAAACTTAAACCGGCTTGGAACAGAGAATCTCAAAACATTGTTGTCACTTGGAGATAAAAGCTCTGAAGATGTTGAGCAAAACGAAAAGTTCATGTTCATTGCTCCTGTCACAGAGAGAGAGACAGACAGAGACATAAGCAAATTAATTCGAATAACAATTCAAAATTGACAAAACAGAAACTTTCAAGATTATCGATGTGAAACTAAACAAAACCTCAAAAGAGAGGTCTTGAACCGAACCGTAAAGAGAAGGAAGAGAAATCAATCGATTGAGAGAAACAAGAAAACCACGTACATACCATCTTTTGTTCGATCGAGATTGAGTTATAGAGACAAGAAGAGAGTTGTAAGATAGTATTTTTTATTTCACAATCTGTGTGATTCCAGAACAGAGCTTTTCTAACCGAACCTAAATTTTCGGTTTTTTCGGTTTAGGTTCTGATTAATCGGTTAGTTAGTTCAGCTTTTTCTGTTATACACAGTACAACTTTTTTTTTCCTAACCAAATCAAACCGATTTATACTAAATCGTATCTCCATTATAAAAAATAAAAAATAAACGACCGAACCAAATTAATTTCAGCAGGGGAACATTAGAATATTTTCACAATACACAAAAAAATCAACTATTTACATTTTTACCTTAAAAAGTTGTATTAACACAGTGAAAATTTTGGATCTACAATCATAATTTATACGAATTTATTAGGCTAATAAATCAATGTCTCAGCTTAATTCGATTTATGAAATCAACATTATAAGCTTCTCGAAAATAACAGCATGAATCAGTCCAAAAAAAAAGAAAATGAGAGAGAGAGAGCTTACGTATGTATAAGATCCCGAGAGCAAGAATCCAGTCGAAAGAAGAAAATGGAAGAAGCTTTCTTGCTGGCGAAGATTGAATGGGGAGATAGAAGAAGGGAAGGGTGCGCAAAGCGAGGAAGAAAAACAAAAACAAAAAAGGTGTTGAAAGCTTTTACGAACACTGAAGAGACGAGTGGAGACTAGAAGTATTGGTATATAGTTTATACTTTATATACAAACCTTTGACACGAGAAGAAGAAGATATACATGTTTAATAGTCTTTATGATTCTTTATCTACTAAATTAATTTCTCTCATGCAACATTTGATTTTTTTATATATATAAAAAAAAAAATCTGGAGTCTAAATGTAAATTTAATCTATATCTAATTTTTAAGGTAAATTTGGCTAAGTATATGAATGAAAGAAAGGAGTTGGAAAATATATTAATTATAATTAAAACTTCAATTTAATTACAAAGCATTTTTAGACAATTATTATCTCTACTAAAATTGTTTGTTACATATGGTATCATAATAAACTGATTGTTTTTTGTTTCTTTGGTGCAACAGTTTCCTCCAACGAGTCTGTCTGTCCCACTAAACTTAACTCAAAAGTGATTTTTTTCCACACATATCTATTTATATACGGAAATAAAATCTAGCTACTCCATAAATTCTGTATATAAATATAGAAAATGTTTGTTTTGGGTCTATATGTCTAGAAGCTAGGCCCTATATTACATAGAATTTTTTCTCTTTATACATTTTTTAAAAGCACAACAATGACATATTAACAAAAGTAGTAATGAATTTATCATCAATATTATAATACTACAGCTATATATCATTATATTTTATTGAAATCATCTTTTTTTTTCCAAAGAAAAACATCATATCAAAAGAGATCTAGAGCCACTGATCATAATCTATTTTCCTTGGTGAATCATATCAATAACATTATATAATATTATAATAAAATGAATAAAAGTTTTGTCTCTTGGTTTATCTATGCATTTATGCATTATTATTTTCAAATACACGATTCTAATTTTAAAAAATAAAAATTATATTATGTAATATGTAAATTACATTGCACATTTTGGCATATAAAAAAAATTATAATTTTTTATTTTAATTAGCCGATAAATAATGTAATTTTAGACAATGAAATTGACCATTTAATTTTACTAGAAATATAAAAGTCAGCAACCTAGCATTCTTGAAAACCGGCAAAGAAAAAGATGGCTTAAATATTACGGATGTAGCAGAACCAGTTATAGAAGTGCAGATCAAGTAGATTTAGCAGTCCAAAATATATGATTGAATGGTGAAAGTAAATAAAATTTTTTATAAAAATTAAATTAATTATTTCAAGAATTATTTATAAATGCAAAAAAAAATTAATTTATAAATGAAACAAATATTTTATTTTATAATAATTTATATCAGATTTTTAATTGAAATTTATTTATAAATTAAATTTAAATACAATACATATATATATTTATAAACATTGATCAGTAGGATGGACATGTATGTATTGGTTTGGGTATTTTTAATTTTTGGCTATTCGATTTTGGAAATATAGGATCTGTTCGGATATTGTACATCTCCAAATCGAGTTAAGATCAGTAATCTTTAAACTCGGTTATTTTTGAATACTACTCGAAATCCAAAATATTTATCCAAAATCAATCCAAATTCCAATTAAAACTAATTTCAATCGGATTTTTACCAAATAATAGAAAACATAATTTTCTTATAATTTGTTATAATCAAAGCACATATATCCATATGCTAACTAACCTAAGAAAATTCAATACTTTCGAAGTTCATAATTTTGGGCTATACTTTGGATATTGAGTATTATTTAAACATATTCGAATATCTAATATTTTTTAACTCAATATTCATTCGGGTATAAAAATATCAAAATCCAATTTGAACCGTCTATTTCATATTGATTTTGAATTTTGGATTGGATTGTTTTGTCCATCCCTATCGACTCTATATAGAATATTAATATGTAAATTTATTTTAGTTGAAAATATTAATTTAGTATTGTTATTACTATAAAAATATTATTTGTCTTTATCTAGAATATTAAAACATAATATATAATTATTCTAAATATATCTATAATATTATTATGATCCATTAGATTTTATTATATTGTAAAACACCTAATTATATACATAAATTATTAAATCACAATATATTGGATTATGTTATATAATTATATATATAATATATGTGGATGATAGATTTGAACTTCTCCTAAAGTTTCGAATAGAGAAAGTGGATATGATAGTAAGTATCAGGCGAAAATAAATCATAATTACTCTATACATTCTATATATAAATGTAGAAAAAGTTTGTTTTTGAGTCCATATGTGTAGAAGGTAGGCTCTATATTGCATACTGATTTTCTCTTTATACATTTTTGTTTAAAGCACAAGAATAACATATTAACAAAATTAGTAATTAATTTATCATCAATATTATAATACTACAGCTATACATTATTATATCTTATTGATTATTATTTATTTTATTTAATGAATTATATAAATAGCATTATATAATAGAATGACTTTCTTCAAAACCACCACATCAGCACTCAAAAGATGGTCATGTGTCATATTATTAAAACCGAAGACGTTTTACTTTTTTCTTATTTCAACGTTTCTTCTTTCTCATCATGGTCGCATCACCTTTCTCTCTCACACCAAAACGTTATAATGTTAAACTCCTTTTGTTGAAACTCCTTTGTTTCCACATGAAGAATTTTAAAGCGCTCGTCAACATAAACTTTACTCGCATAACTTATTTTTTGTGTGGTAATTATGAGATTTACTTTCTTATAACTCTATAATTCATAAATAATGTTTTACTAACTATGCATTCAATTTTTTTGGATCAAGATATATATACATATATATATGTATATTCAATTAAAACAATAGTCTATTACTTTACCATCCTCTAAACGGCTGGCAGAATAACCAAATTCACAATCTATCTAATGTCCTCATTAGACCTGCTGCTTAACGGATTCAAAATTTCGAGCCCATACCCTCCTCAGTCCTCATGATAGGATAGGTTGGGGGGCAAGCATCCATTTTGACATTTCAATTATTGTTACTTTTTTTTGTGGTCTACATATCAATTATTTAAAACGATACAGATAATAACTAAATACTATATATATGATTATTTGAATCAAGTTACACCATAACTTAATAACACTTAATGATTATTTTATAAATTTGAAATTTTAACAAGTAGAAAAAGATACACCACAAGCCGTTAACACTTTGTGAACTGTTCCAGATGAAATATACTGAAAAATTTTAGGATCTTTTATATAACGATACATATATGACTCCTCTTCTTTCATTTTTTTTATAACATTCTGCGGACGATGGACTTAAAACTGTTAGTATGCATGATTTAAATTATGTTGGGTCGCATGCTACTTTTGCTTTGGTCGGAGCCAAAAACGACATAAGAATTATCACAAATGCGATACATACTGTTCTGGTGAACTTCATATTTTATAGTTTTAGTTTAAACTAACTCTAATATTATTTTTATTTTTTTGAAAAATGTTTGAGGTGTTGAGTTTGAGTTGTTGATGATCAAGATATTATATAGATAGAGACTGGAGTAATGTTTGTAATAGTAGGTTAACGTTTTAATTAAATTTGCATTAATTTCATATCTTTGTGACACATTATCTTAAACATATTGATATATATATATATATATATATATATTTTGTTATATGTTAACCATTTGTTAAAAAGAAAACTACATAATAAAAAAATATTAAAAATTGCAACCAATTTCATATATATATATATTGAAAAGAATTAACTAAGGAAAATAATTTAATAAAATGAAAATCATCAATTAATGCACATGTATCTATTGGATTTGAACAATGCTAATTTTTGGTGAATGCATTTATCTATAAAAATTTGAAACCATCAATTAATGTATATGTATCTATTGGATTTGAATAATACTGATTTTTTTTTAGAATTTGATATAAAAAAATGATAATCTTTGATAATGTTCAAAGATTACTTATAAATAAAATTATTTAGAAAGTAAAACAAACAAAGATGAAAATCAATGTACATATTAATTATGATGAGATTTTTTTCAAATTAAATTAAATAAAGAAAAGACATTAGTAGTTAATATTTTATCAATGTAAAATTAAATATATGAAATCTAAATAGGAGAATAGATATATTCAAACGTGAGTTTCTATCTCAGCTAAAAAAAAAATTTTATGACAATTGAAAAAACATTAATCAATAGAGATTAGTTGCATATGATTATAGTTCATATTTTCAATTAATTGAGTCAGATTTTGGATATGGTTGTCAAATTATCATCAGTATCAGTTAGGGATAGAACTGATTGGGTATTGGTTTAGGATTACCGCGTAGTGGTTTATGATTCGGGTTAATCGGGACACAGACTCTACCCAAAATAATGTATCGTCATGTGAAGTCACATTTGGGCAGTTAAGTATTAGGTGTGAAAAATGGCGCCTCTCAAACAAGAGAAGGAGAATTCAATCATTGACGTATGCTTTCGAGATTTTTGCGCCTCTCATGGGATTCTAACAGGTTCTTCTCACTTCTTCTTCTACAGCGTTTTCTCGATTCGCTTCTGTTTAATTTTTGTTTTTTTCTGAACGACAGCCAAATACAGATAGATTGATGGAGGTTAGTTCTTAACTGACCGTTACACTTCTTTTTTTTTAGTTTTGAATTTAACAGATGTTATGCCAAGTGTCTGCCTTCGGTTTCTTCAGGGTATCACTCTCATGCTTTCCTTGATAGAACTTCAGTGTCAGCCATGGTTGAACGGTATGGAGCAGTTGGAGGATCTATAGCATAATAAACATACGCTTTCGACTGGAAACAAAGAGTAAGGATTAATAATATATTATCAGCTCATCTTCCATCAGAAAAAGAAAGAGCTTGTAACTTTTCTTGTGATCCACTGAGAATCTGCTTCCGTAAGTGTTTTCATTAATGGTTTGCTGTATTGTTTACACTTCAAGATGGATTACGTGAGGGTCAGCTGACAAAACCTGTTGGACCATCGTCTTCTGGTAAAACACAAGTATGATTTCGCATACTTCTGTTTGCCATCTTTATTTACTTCCTTGATTGAGAAAAACGTTTATTCACATATAATAACTACCAAGTCTTATACTGCCAAATCGAATGCTGGTTATAATAAAAAAAAATGTAGAGTTTTGAGACTGTTGGTAGAAAGATTCCTTGTCTTTGCTTAGCCCTCTTCGTGCTCTCTTTAAATTGAATGAATAGTTTTACATGCAAGCTGGTGCGAGCATGGCAGAGAAGCCAGCTGGCAGCGTCTTTTATATAGACACGGGGAACTCTATTTCTGCCCGACGCATTCCTCAGTTTATCTGTGCCACGGAGGATGGTGCTCTACGAAATGTTTGCTTACTGGCAATTCTTGTCCCCTAGCCTATGGACCAATTACCGATCATCAGTTTTTTAATTCTTTTAATTTTACGGGCAAGAAACATATATGTGCAGAAAGTCTTGAGAAGGATATCATGTCACACGGTCTATGACATCTATACAATGTATGATAAGCTACAAGGTCTAGAGTTTACTTTGAGATCGCAGGTATATAGCTAGCTAGAAGATGCACTTTCCTCATTGTTTCTATGTTTATATTCTTAGTGTTAACCATATGTTATATGTATGTTTCATGGGGCAGATGATGAATGTGAACGAGTACCGGTTACGGTTGTTAGTTGTTGATCCAATCTCTTCTCTAATTACCCCAATCCTCGGAGTTAGTGGCTCACAGGGTACATGTCCTTTTACATCCATCCCTTTTTTCCTTACCTAAATGTTTAATAGCTGAGCTAGTGGTGTGAAAAAATGACTCAGAACTTGGTCTGTGCAGGACGCGCTTTGATGGTGGCACTTGGATATTTGCTTAAGAAGCTGGCACATGAACATAACATGGCTATACTGGTATTAATGAGTTTGGGGACAGTGGGTGTGTCATTGTGCTTTAAAGTTAAAACCTTTTTTTGTCTCCCCTTGTATTGAAGGTGAGGAACCACACCGTGGGTGCTGAAGAAGGTGGTAAAACCAAACCAGCTCTTGGCGAAACATGGAAAAGCATCCCATACGTGAGAATTATCTATCACGTGACCACAGGAACAAGAACTGCACCATCTCCATCTTAAAACACACATCCATGGTACTTAGCTAATCAAGCAAATGTTCTGTATCTCCAACTTCTTCTAGTTAAGTCTTACGATTTCTGTGTGTATTTTCTTTACAGCCTTCTGGCCAGACTGTGAGGACCATGAGTTGCAAGGACAATCAACAATGTTTTTAAGCCTCCTTAGCTGTGGGAGCAGTGTTTGTTTCACCTGTGAAGAACAAGCTTGGATCTGCAATATGAGAGAAACAATGATAGATGGACTATTGTTTGTCTGTTAAATGTAGGATTATAGTTGATTACCAAACAAATCCGGCTAACTAGTTTTACTTCTATCAATTATAGAAACTTTTGATGATTTTGATTCCATTAATCTAGCATAATTCGCATTCTCTAAAAAATTTGAATCCGTAACCTAGTGTACATACATGAATTATAGGTTAGCTAACCAGTTGACCAATAGAGAAATTGTCATCGTCGTATTAGTTGTAAAACGGAATACCAAACAATCATATTTACTAGGTATAATAACTATATAGTTTGGCTGTAATTAGGCTCATAATCAATCATAAAAAACATTTAGATAATTAGTATTACTAAATTCATAGATAACTAATTAATCGAAATTTTGTTTTGACTACCAATATATGTGGACAGGTGGATAGATTTTAGAACACTTCCTAGCACGTAATAGCTCCCAAGTTGGTACAATACAAATTTCGTTTCCGGGTATCCAATTCTAATCAACTTCATCTACAACCAATGGATGTCAAAACGCTAGTATGCATTGTGAAAATGACGATTGAGACTTGCGAAATGTACAACAAGGACTAAGAACAGAAAGATCCAAGCATGAGTTGCCTGAATTGATGGAAACAGTACATAGGTCAAGATTTGGTGGGAAGTAAGAGAGTTAAGGGAAGAGCGACTTAAACCATAAATGGAACAAAAGTAGATAGCTTCTTTAACTCTCTCCATCTCATACCCACCACTTCCTCTTCTTCTTCCTCTTCCTACATTTACTTCTCTATTCCATTACAGTTAGGAGTTGGAAGACGCATAACTACTTCAATAGCTTGCATTGACGAATAAGCCAAGGATTTCCACAAATATCGAATCTACATAAAACCCGTCTTTAATTATAAGTCAAAGTGTTGGTTTTAAAAGACTAGGATTCGCCGTTGAATATGTATTAATGGAGAAACCAAAACAATTTGAAAACAGATAGATAAAAAGCATGACGTGTGAGACTTGTGTTTTAATGAGACTTGTGTTTTACTACCAGAGGCAAAACTTTTTCTTACTGTTTATTATTAACATAATACATAATTGAACGACGACTTCTCCTAGTTTCTGAGGTCTTTAGATTCGATGAATTAATCGAGATTTTTTCTTTTTAGTCCAAGATTTTAAACTCGAACTCATAAAAAAACCAATCAGTTGCATCGAATCCGGTTTATCTCAGAAACACTCAAGTTTTTTTCTCTATGTTCATTATATGGTTTTGTTTATACTTTATACACAAGATTTCCACATTCTTCCTTCTAAAGAGATCACTACAATGGAAACATCATCGTGGTACCGTCTCCGTTCCCCTTGTGGTATCTCAAGCAGTTCATGAAAATCCATACCTATAAAGATCAATAAAGGAATTAATTAAAATTGATTCAAACCAAACAATACTCTGAGTCAAAAGGTTTCTCTTCGTTCGATATATTACCAGCTTTCTTGGCAGCACGGAAAAGGAGTTCTTGAACCAAGTGCTGAGCCGGGTCACCTTCGGGTTGCAACGTGATGAAGAGTTCGACCTCTGAAACAGCTTCTTCATTTGTAAAGTATTGGTAGAGACCATCCGATGATAGTATCAGAAACCGGTCTTTTGAGCCTAATCTATGATGGTAAAGTGCTGGCAAGCAATTGATGTAAGGAGACGTCCCTTTGTAATCGATTTGGAACATTTCAAGAAGCGCATTGTTCCATTTCGGCTGCAAAGATTGTTATCCCAAAAAGTTATTCTAATGACCTAACGTTACAAATCTAATATCACCAAGAATCAAGAACTGAGGAATGTTTTAAGTACCTGCTTGAGGAAACCTGCACCGAAAGCTCTTGTGACCTTCAAAGAACCTTTAACACGTTCATTCGACACTGCACTAGAATCATCCGGATGCTCCTTTCGTATTCTCTCAACTTCCTGAACAACAACAAAACTGGAGTTCATCAAACTGTTCTAAACTTTGGAAAAATACGAGTAAATGCGTTGTTTCTTTCTTACCTCTTCTACGTTTGTGCTATGATCAACAGTAAGCTGAAAAGCAGAAAGATTCGGAACCAAACTAGTTCGTTCTCCTTCATTACAACCATCGAAATCATTCATTGTCTCTTCGTTGATTCTTTCCAAGTCTTGTCTTATCTTCCCTATCCAGTACTCAGTCTCAGCTTTCTGTCCAAGCACTGCTCTACTATCTCCCACATTCATCAAATAAACATCTTCACCTTTCATCAACATCACAAGAACACAAGAACCCATCAACGCTAGCTCAGGATTCTCATCCAGCATCATATCTGCATTCTCTAGATACGCTTCTTCCGTCTTCCTCAAAGCTTCTGACAAAGCCTTTAACACGTCAGAAGAGTTCGGATCCGGATCCGGATCCGGATCCGACCCGTTTTTCCGACGATTAATTTTCTCTTTTAATAAACGGTCAAGATCGAGTCTTTCTCGATCCCACTCGCATCTCCACCGTCGTTGACTTTCCTCGCATTTCTTTGACTTCCGACCATCTTTCTTTGACTTTTCCTCCGAACTCGAATCACAGTTTCCGCTCGGACAAGGGTTGTTGTTGTTGTTGTCATGATCAGATGAAGAGTCTTGTGCATTTACGTCGTTCTTGGGATCATCCCATAACAACCCCTTGAGCTCACGATGAACAGCTGGATACAAATGAGAGAGAAGATAATCCGGCGCATCTGGACCGTTGAATCCATCGTAGATTCCAACGAAAAGCCATCCATGTTCTTCCGATACGACCACATGTACACGATCCTCCCCTGCTTTCCCTTGAGCCCACTGAAGATTCTGGCTTTCGAGCGAAACGTCGTCGTCTAAGCTCCCTTCGCTACTGAAATTCAAACTATTCACGGTTAGATTCTCGTTGTGGTGCTGCTGTTGGTTCCGGGTTTTATCCGACCCGAATACCCAATCCGGTTCTTTAACCGGTTTAATCGGAGCAACAATCGAATTCTGTCCTCGATTAATCGTCTTGGAGATCGCTCGACGTAGAACCCGAACTAAAGATCCTTTTCTTGACCCGACCCGGACAGCTAAACCGTGAGAGAAGCTACGCTGGAATTGATCCGATTCGTTACCGGTTTTATCAAGCGGACCGGAGAATAAACCTAAACCGTCAAGTGGACCGGACATGAAACCTCTCTCGATCGGACCGGAAAGAAACCCTCTCTCCAAAGGACCCGACCCGGGAACAATCGGACCTGAGCTTCTAGGAATCGGTTGCAAAGGGATCGAAGCAAACGACGTCGTGCTCTCGAACGCAGCTGCTCTATCGATGTGTCCGTACGGATCGTATAGAGAAGTAGAGAGAGGAGTCGCAGCGTTGGCACTCACCGAGGCACCGGAGATTGTGCGAAACGTCGTCGTCGTAGTATCTTCAAGCTCCGAGTGAACTTTAGAAGACGAAACCCGAGTCGGGTCGGGTCGTACGTAGCAGAAGGAGTGACCTAAACCTTCGTCGAGAGGATCCGGTTCAAGAACCGTCATGTCTTGTTTTTTCCGGCGAGTTTCTCCGCCGGTGAAACATTTACTCAGCTTCGTAATTCCGTTACCCATGTTTAAAAGAGCCTTTTTGCTTAAGGAGAATTTTAGAGAAAAGGAGAATTTCAGAAAGATTACAATTGAAGTTGTTCAGCCATAGTAGACAGAGGTTGAAGAAAGATGTGAGGGAGAGAGGGAGAGAGAGAGAGAGTTGACTTCTGTGCAGGAAAAATGATTTTTTGAGTGGAAATTATAAAGGAGAAGAGAATATAAGGGAAGGGAAAAAAAAAACATAGATATTATTATAATATTATTCTGTTATGTGTTTTAAATCTGAAAAGGGGAAAGGGAGAAAAAAAAATTAATGAGGATGAAAGAAATAAAAACCTTTTTTTTGAGAAAATAAATAAATATAATTAAGTAATATTTTTCCACCGAGCTCTCTCGACGCAAAGAGGGTTGACTCGTGGCTAAGACAGGGGGGTTGCAGTTTTTTTTTTTTAACTCAGGAGTTTTGAAATGCGTGTTTAATGTTCACTCTCGTGAATAAGCGCGTCCACTGCACGTATGTAATTAAATTACCGTTAGAAGTTGGTTTTTTTTTTCTTTTATTGGGTCAGAGTCCTAGTCAGAGTAGATAAGTTGGAAATAGTTTGGGGAATCTTTTTTTTTATTCGTGAAACGTGAATTTGTGTTAGGCTATTTTTATTTTTGAAAAATCGAAAAATATAGAGAAGACATATGAATTAGTTATTTATTTTAAATAACTATTCAAAAATTGGAATAATGTTTGAATAATTTTTTTGGTAAAATATGTTTGAATAATTTGATAATTAAATATGATGTTAAAAAACTTCTATTAGTCTTACAAAGTTTTTAATAATACGAACAATTTCGATAATTTTATAAAATTTAGTTACATAAAAGAATAATTTGGATATTCTAGATAATTAAAGGTTATATACTTCTGCGGTTGGAATAAGTTGATGGTTCAAGAGATTAACATTTATTATTTTCATTGGAAAAAAAAAATAGTTTGATTCATTCGTCAGTAGAGGTACATTTAGACCATTTGAGTAAAAAAAGAACAAATCATTAGAATTGCGCGTGGGTTTGAAGTTGAAATGACCATTTTCGGGATTAAAAACTCAAAATTATGGAAAATTATAAAGGCCAATTAAGGAAAGAATGAGATCTTAAGGACTTAGACTTTTTATTGAGTGTAAAGAATTTAAATCTCTAAAAGTCAAAACAGCCACAGTTTCCTTCAAACAAACTTTTTTCCTTTCCTTCAAAATTACACTACTTCGATCCTTGTGCCTGCGATCACCGTTGGATCTCGTGATGAGTCTCAGAATGTGCCACGTGTCAGTTGAGCACTGACTCTTCGTTATTTCATAAATTCTCGTCAACTCTCATGATGCCTCTCTTCGGCTCTTGCCCGCTGCTTAACCATCACTCTCTCTCCTATGTCATAAATATTAAATTTGGACTTTATTTCTTAATTTTGTTATTATTTTTTGGCCAACTAAAAACTTAAAATGTACTCTCTCCAGTCTCCACCCCCCCATTATTTAATAATGCTAAATGTTTTTTTGTTAATTATTATAAGTCTAGTGTTAATTTTGATTTTCTGGAGTGGGTGGTGGTGTATATTTATATATTGTGGTTGGAGGTTGTGATAATTACTATTATAAATCACGCGAGCAGGATTCGAATGGTGGAATCATTTCTTTTGTTTTACGATTTGATTGGACGTAGATATAAAATGAAGTAATTCCACATGTACATAGTACATTACATTCGCATCGTACAGTAGCAGACTTTTGTTTTCAACGTTTAGTAGCAATCTTTTTAGAAATAGAAAGTTACATTTCGGATCGGGTAACAATGCGTAAAATAGAAAACTGATAACTTGAATATTTTAAACTACAATAAAAAAAAGTGCACTTCAATATTGATATGAAATAGCATTGTTGGGGTTTTGTTGATATTTTTTCTACAGTTAAATGGGAAGAAAATAATCTAAGAAAAATGTTTTGGAATTGCAATTACTGTTGGATATTCTCAATTACATGCATACTAAACTCCAAACTTCAATTCAGCAGAAAAAAATTTAATTACAAATTTAGATAAATTAAATATTATCGATTACGAATCTACTTTACTTAAAAAAAAGTGAAATTTCCGTTGAAATATATTAAATATATTTTGTTTTAAATGTAGAATTTTGAAGTTTACGGTTTTGTTTTACTAAACATAAAAAAATAGAAAGTAGATTCATTTTATATTTTTAAACGATGAGTCGGATTCGCCAAACACGTTGCAAATACGTTAAGATTCTTTTTCAAATAGGACAAAAAAACGGAAATCATATTTTTATTTGTAACGTCAAAATTTGAATTTTTATGCTATTAAAAAAGTAGATACGTTAGTTTTGATCTTTTATCAATCGACAATTATATTTATTTATTTATTTTTAAAATATGAGATCGATTGTAACCTGATATTTAGAAAATTTGTTATAGATTTGTCTTCACTAATTTGTAAAATTTAACAAATGGCCATTTAATCAATTTAAGATGAGATGTAAATATGTCATATATCTTCACATGACTTTCGAAGAATTACCACGAAAATATTACAATTTTCTTTGTGGCAAAGGTCATATCAATTCCATGTAAAACGTTTTCTATATAATCTCCTTCCATTTCTATTCTCTCATAATCTAGAGAAATAAACAAATAAATAGATTAGTTGTAGGCTTTTAGGTTTTCTACTGTTTTAAATTTTTAATTTAGTAGTTTCATTAATTTGTGTCTTTAACACGAAATGAGATTTCTAACACTTACTAGCTCAATTTTATAATCAAATATGTGACGAATTCAATCTCAAATTAATTTTCTCACAAATATGTTTGTAAGACGAAAATTTGTCACATATTTTTCTTGCATAACTCGTCTCAAATTTGTGACTAACAAACTAAGAAATCCTTTAGTAAATTAATGGTATGCGGAAAAATTTAGATTTGCGAGGCCTAACTTTCCATCTAAAATTTGCATATTCACCAACTTGTAAGCTGTGAAAAAAGAATAAACCTAGTGTTTCAGTTCATATGTCGGATATTATGGAATCAGCACTACACTTTTATGATTTGTAAAAATATAACCAAAAATTAATACGCACATTCAATCGATATTCTTACATCCTTTCAGCATGGCATTCTACAATTTAAAAAACAAATTGCTCAATAAGCTTCCGAATAAGAAAATTGTCTATAGAAAATTGCTCAACAAATTGTTTATATAAAAACCAATCGAAAAGGATCGTAGAGTGATTTTATAAATGTTGCAATACTACAAAATTATGTTTCTACCTTTTTATGTGAAACTTCTAAGAGGTAAGCTATTAGTGTTTTTTGTCCTGAAAAGTAAAGTTTGGTAGTAATGATCAAGACTTAAATAGTTTCTTAGACGTTGCCTCATCAACAAATTATGACTTTTGTCCAAGTTAGATTAATTAAGTATCTATCTAATCCAATATTTTGCCTTTCTTATGTATCGTTTGAAAAATGCAGAGCTAGATGGTGAGACCATGACCTATTTAGCCAACAAGAAGATGCTGAAATTTGAAGATTAAGACTTGGTCACAAGATGAATTTATATATAGATAGTTTGATAGTTCTTCAATATTGGTTGAGCTGTTGCCATATAGGAAACGGTGTCAAATCGTCTTATAGGAAATCTGAGAAGGTAATCCACAAATTAAGTGATGCATGCGAAGAGTGCAAGTAAATCATTGAGAATGATATATCCTTTGGTGTCTTGTGAAAACGATAACCTCACTAATTAATCCTAAAATTTCTGTAGTAATAATCAAGATCTTTGAATCTATAATCTTTACTGCGTATTTAGATTATATCAATCGAGTAGACACGTGGTAACACAGGGGTAAGTTTCAAAGATAAAGAAAGAGTCAAATACATTTATCATTAGACATAAGGGGAAAAAAAGAAGAAGAGTAGGTCTTCCCTTACTAAATAATTGTGTTCAGACCTCAAAGACAAAATAAGAACACATAAATTTATATTTAAACATGTTGACAAAAAAAAAACACATGAAAAGATAAGTGGAGACATATCCAACTTGCGCATTTGCTTTAGATTAATATAAACAAAAGCATATTAGGTTTTAAGGTTGAGATTTTTTAAGATATACTAGTTAATTAATATAAATGTTGATTTCAACTTTAAAATCATTTATCTTAATAACACTTGATAATTCAAGGTCCATCATCATTTGTAATATTGCAAGTGGAGAACCCTCCATTCCCTTGCCATGTATTCTTAAAATATTAAAATATTAGCCCATTTTAAATGTCATCATGATAACATTTTTCATTAGTATATAGCTTAACTTGAAAAATAAAATAAAAATTTTAATTCGTATATTCAAACCTTATAAAATCCCTGGAGGTTCTGGCAAATACAATTATTGATGCAGATGGAAAAAGTCAATGCTATAAATTTCAACGTCTAGATTGTATTAGGATTTGAATCAATTGCTGAAAACATGCATAACAATATATATATATATATATATATCTATATATACAACACTAAGGATATGTTTCAAGTTTCGTACCATTGCAGAAGTGTAACTGTGTAAGAGAACACTATATTATTAATTATACGGGGGTCAGGTTACTTACCGAGAAGAACTATTACTACATTATGAAGAAGGTTAAAATTTTTAAAATATAAAATAAAGACTACTTGGTGCATCATTGACCTTGAAAAATATTCGGAGGAAGAAAAGAGTAGAATTACTAATTTGCTTCATAATAATTTTGACTTTATGAATGAATAAAAAATTGGATTAGTGGCCCTTAATGGTGGGGATTAGTTCGTAAGAATAATAAAGAGAAGTGGGTCTTTTATGTCAGTTTATGATTTGGTGGATCTTACGGCTCTGCTGGCACTAAAGTATTGTTGTCTTGACTCATCTTCAACCCACTTCTGCAGTTCACCTATTATGGAAGTATATGTAACATACATGTTACTCTCCTACATTCAGAATTATTTTTACGTTTAATTTTCCTCAATTAATTAGTCATTATTATTATTATATATATATATATATATACGAATAATTATATGGATATTTTGATATACCCAACAAATGAAGCATGAACCCAAGATAGATAGCCATCTTGATTTATCATAGAGATGTAAAGATCTTGATTATATATATGTGAATCAATTGGATTGTCCATACAACTATTATTGTTTACCTCTTCTCAAGGCATGAAATGACTTTTTGGATCAGAGACTAGAGTGGTTAATTAGTTCAATCTCCATCATCGATTGAGTTAGCTAGTACGCCGGTTAAGTTCTCAACGTTTGGTTAAAATGACATATTCAATTGTAACCAATTACATTGATTATGAAATGATTTGATTTACTCTCACAAGATTGGTTGAATGAGAGAAGTATTGCTTGATGTGGAAAGTAGTAGATAACTTTTTTTAGTACAAGAAAATAAAACAGATGATTATTTGATAGGAGATAGAGAGGGAGAGATGGTAGCCATTAAGCAAACACAAGTCCATAAGAATTTGTTGCCAACAGCATTGTCACTTTCATCATCTTCCACCACCATTGTCTCCACTACTTACATACTTACAGTGAACACTGAACACACACGGTCCAAGACACACTCTTACACCAACTACACACGATTGTATATGTTTGTACTTTGTACACAAATATTCGAAAATAAATAAATTGTATTAAACATTTTAGACAAATGACTTTTTCTACAGCTAGAGATATTGGCAAGTTTGTCTTTTATTAATTTGCATCACTCTCATTTTCTAGTTATCCAACTACAAACATTGTTTTACACAAAGCATGCATCAAATAAAGCTTTGGTCAGCCGGTATTTTTATCCATTAGGACCTGATATTTGTTAAGCCCATTTCAGTGTAATACGTTATCTTATAATAGAAGATGTTACAGCCTTACAGCTATTTACAAGGTCCTGAGGATATGGATTTGAGGCCACGGCCTAGGGACTTACTCTTTTTACCAGAAATTTGTTTTGAGACTTCAATATTAAGGCCCAAAGTTGAAGTTCTCCGTTGCTCAATTATCTAATCCTAACCATTCATTTCTTTTCTTCGTAGTTCTCCGCATTGAAGCTCTAAAAACTATACTCAAAGATATCTTTTTAAGCCAATTTACTCATAAATAAATCATACTCCTTTGAGTATAATGATAGTTAAGTGTACACATCGAACAACTCGTTATCTACGTTCTGTAACTCCCAAACCACTAAACATGGAGAACAAAGTAATGAACAAGATTCCTTTGGAATGAACCAAAAGAGTTTCGAAATAAACCACAAACCCATTGCTAATGGCAAATTAACGTTCATATTACTCAAAATGAATTCATTAAAAAGTACTACATTCTTTTATTGGAAAATAGACAAAGAAAATCCACACACCATATGGACCAAGATTAAGATATAACAAACCCAAACTTGGTCCTACAGGAAAGATTGAAAACTCAGTAGAAGTAATGATTGTTAAGGATCTGAGAAGCGGTTGCAAGAGCACCACCCATAATGGCATCGAGCACGAGCTTGTCTTTGCCTTTGCTAGTAACCGCAGAGATCACTGCTCCTGTCGCTGCTCCTGCCAGCATTGCGTTTTTCTGATAACAAAAAGTTTCAAACCAATAAGTTTTGCAGTAATAAATCTCTTAAAATCCATATAGCACAATGTGTGTGAATGTAGTACCCAATCTCTAGTGCCACGGATACGTTCGATTCCATACTCTGTTCCAACATAAACTCCAGCCACAGATCCTGAAATGTATATTCATATGTTAGCTTTTGTTATTCTTTAACATCAATTTATTGTGCATTGCTAAAACTTAGAAAGTAACGTACCCCAGTAAACACCTTCCTTGCACATCTTCTTAAGCTGCAACCATAATGTGTAACAAAAGTTCAAGAAACTTATTCAAACCACACACACACATGTTATACATAGATTTGATCAAATAGTACTCACCGCATGCTCGATAGTGCTCTTGGAAAGACTCCCTAACCACATGATCAACAAAAACAAATCATAAGCGCACAAGAAAACAGATCCAAACAATGTGTATAACTGAGTAAACTTTTATATAACAAAACATGAACACTTATGTCTGTCTTGATAAAGTTGAGAGCTTTTTTATTTTGGTTTTTGGATTTTACCCTTGTCAATGGCTTTGTAAGTGTCTTCCACAAGAGACTTAGTGATTCCAACCTAAAACCTCATTAAACAGAAAACAATGAGATGAAACAGAGAGATTAGTCAAAAAGTAGAAAATGATCCATCAAAGAGAGAGAGATTTAGTTTACAGCTCCGATCTTGAGGAAACCATCAACGGTGAGGTTGAGGAAAGGGTTGCCCATGTCCACTGCCACCGAAAGCTTCGGCGTGCTCACAGTTCCCGACATGGTGGTTGAAGGCATCTTCTTCTTTCTTCTTCTTCCTCTCTGTTTTTTGCTTTCTTGGTTTTTGAGATCTTTTCTTTGTGTCTCTTTGGATTCTTGAAACTATTTCACCTATTTTCTTGGGATATATAAAGTTTCAAAAGCTTGATATTTTAATATTTTTAACTTTTGCTTTCAACGGTGGAGAAGAGATTAACATGACCCACAAGTAGATATGAATTGCGCAGTGGAAACTCGAGCTCTTTAAAATGACCAAACTGTCCTCTTAGAGCCATGCCAAAACCAATTCACGAGTCTTGTGAATTGTAATCTCTCCACAGCGACTGTTGCCGACTTCTCAGCTTTATGGCCGACCTGTTCACTCTTAAAATGAGCTCTTTCATTGTTAACCAAATTTGGCAATAACTTAAATGTCGCAACATTAGAAACAAATCATCAAAAGATCAAATCTTAAAGCAATAAGACAGACTCTCACACGATTAACACAATAAGTATCTCAAACAATACATTCTTGAAACAAACAGATCCACAAGTCAAACACAAATCAAATCCAACAAGCAGGTTTCATTATTCAACATTGTACATAGATTGATAATAAGGGAGATTAAGATGGAGAGTGCAAACGGGGAGTAAAACCGGTTCGGTCTTTAACTTCAGTCTTTCCTGTGATGGCGTTTCCTGCTCTTCTTCTCAGACCTCTTAGAAGAACCTCTTCCAACGCGTGAATCATCATCATCATCACCTGAAACATCAGAGTCAGAAGAAGCTGCAACTTTGTTCCTACGCTTCTGTCTTCTACCACTTGCATCATCCTCAGAAGAATCCGAATCAGAATCATCAGAACGATTACGTCTGCTTCTCCTTCTCCTCTTCTCCTTCCTACTCTTTCTCTTAACTCTTCTCCTCTCATCATCAGAAGACTCATCAGAACCATCATCATCACAATCTCTCTTCCTCCCTCTCCTCTCTTTCCTCTCTTTCCTCCTCTTACTCCTTCCTTCCTCCTCATCCTCAGACTCACTCACACTCCTCCTCTTATGCACCTTCCGCTTCTTCAACCTCCTCCTCCTCTTCCCATCACCCGAATCAGACTCCTCAGACTCAGACTCCTCCCTCCTCTTCTTCCTCTTACTCACCACCACACTCCCTCCCTTCTTCTTCTTCTTCCCAGACCTCTCAGCAATAATCTTCTCAATCTCAGAATCAACATCAGAATCAGAACTCTCACTCTCCTCCTCCTCCTCACTACTCTCCTCCACCTCAACCTCACCTCTCCCAACCCTACTCCTAATCTTCTCCAACCCAGACATAACAGCAGCTTCAATAGCACCAGCATCCTTCTCCTTATCCTCTTTAGTACTCAAAAAGTTCCTACACTGAAACGTCAAGTGACCAACACGCCCACACTTCTTACAAGAGCCACGTGCCTCATCATTGTTAGACCCAGTGATACGTGCAAGAGCCAATAGGCCTTGGAAACTAGCGTAAGAGTTCTCAGTATCATCAGATGATTTCTGCTGCGTAGTCTTTGGCTCTTCTTTAGCAGTTGGTGCGTATGGATCATAACCTATCGCACTTTGCCATATTCCGTGAGTTTGTAACGCTGCACTACTGTGAACACGGTTGTTCGCTGGCATGCGAACTCTTCCTGCTGTCGCCGGCATCTTTACGTAACCCTAGGTAATTAATAGATTCCTTCTCAATATCAATTTCTTCCCCCAAAATCGAAATCTAGGGTTTTTGAAATTCTAACCTAAATTACAAAATCTGCCTATTGGAATGGTAGATCCTAGGGTTCCAGATTGAAATTAAGAGGGGGGGGGGGGAAGTTGCTTACCAGATGCTATCGGAAGGAATAGCCGGAGAGAGAGAGACGGGTTCGACGGAGGAGAGATGCTAACTTTCCTCTCTTGTTCGTCTGATTGAATAAGAGAGGCGAATTATAAAAGATTTGAAGGAAATAGTAGGAACCGACTTAAGCTTTTATTATTTTACATTTACACCCCTTAATTGTTTTGTTTTTTTAACATTTAACCCAGTATATTCTAATTGGTTTCTAAAAGTTATAAGAAGAAGTGTGAAGTTTGTAGATTTTAAAAAGTTGATAATTTTCTTTAAAATATTATGAATTCTTAAAAATTAGGTATACTTATAAATAGAGAATTTTATCACAGGTTTTTTTGTTATGGATTGTTATATATTCTCATAAATTTATATTCTTTTTTTTTGGTTTTGTTAAATTGTCATTTTAGAAAGATGCATATGGATTAAGAAAATATTTAAATTGTTAATTTTCCAAAACAAAAACACCATCATTTATATAGTTAAATCTAATTCAACTAATAATATAATATTCTTTAGAATACAAATGATTAGAAAATATTAAAATTATTAAATTTTGCATTAAATTTGAAAATATCAACTAATTTGATATAAATAAAAAATTTCTAAAATGACAACTACTGAAACCAGAGAAAATACTATTTTTTATTTTATTTTTTTTTAAATAAATATATGGTTTATGTTATTTTAGAAGATTCTAAAAGTTCATTTTTCTATAGAACCAAACATGCTTGTTTGTTTTGTTTGGTTAAAATATTTTATTTTTTTAAATTAATAAAAATCATGTATAATAATTTATATGATATACATATATATATATATATGATAAATAATTATCTTTACATTTCCACCCCTAAAATTTTGTGTTTGTTCAACATGTTACCCTGTATATTCTAAAATTTTATTTCATCGCGAAATGATGGACTTATAACGAAATGAGCTCTCCGCAATGTTATATTTGGAGGAGAGTATTCGAATGGGCTATTCATCCTGACTTTATTGGACTATTAATGGGCCTGAAATCCAATAGCCAAAAAAGAATAGTAAGAAGTGATCAAAATCATTCTCAAGAGGAGAGTAACCGAAAGAAACTCCAGATGAAAAACAAACAAAACTGCGCATAAGCTTAATTTTAAATTCAGTTAGTGTTTTGTATTCATGAATAGAAGGAACGTTCAAGGTTCAAGGTTCATGATAATTTTAATCAAAACCTTCATTATTATTATTTATTAACCTCTAATTACAATTAATAAGCAAAGAATATGCTCCTCTTAATCCCTCCCGCCACCTTTCTCTCCACAAAACTATAACCAAAATACGTTAGATTAGTTTTTTTTTAATCTCTTAAACAGTTCATCACACTAGATTAAACACTAAAATCGTTTATATATAAGATATCACTGTTAAATCCTTTAATATTCCATCAATCAATTTCACGTAAAATTAACAACAACAAAAAAAAAGAATCAAAAGATGGCAACAAATTGCTGTGGAGGAGATTACGTTGCTGCTTCGCCGGAGATGGCAGTGACGGAAAGCGAATCAATAGCGTTGAGACTTCTCTGCGTCGTCTTCATTATTCTCTTATACGGCTTGATTTTTCTCCTCTGCTTCGTCATGTATCCGAAGGTGCCGAAAGAACCTATCGGAGATGAGGAATCCGGCGAGCCGTTACCGCCTGCGGTTAGACTCACGAAGAAAGGCGCGAAATGCGACGGTGGAGACGGCCACGGGATTAGGGCAGATGCGTGCGTGATCTGTCTGGAGGATTTTGAAGTAAATGATGTCGTTAGGGTTCTTGTAGGATGCAAGCACGTGTTTCACGTCAAGTGTATAGACTCATGGTGTTTCTATAAGCTTACGTGTCCGGTTTGCAGAGCACCGTTCCAATGGTTCGGTGAGTGGTAAGGGCA
The DNA here is from genome assembly GCA_900406495.1 of Sisymbrium altissimum. NCBI lineage: Eukaryota > Viridiplantae > Streptophyta > Magnoliopsida > Brassicales > Brassicaceae > Sisymbrium > Sisymbrium altissimum. Next base: position 111,646 of record OVBI01000099.1, read on the forward strand.
AAGATAGAAGAGAAAGTTAAGTAGGTTATGTTCGGTATGATCCGGTTTAATCTCAATTTACGTCTTTGGGATTAGAAAAAATCCAAGAGGATTGGATCTTTTTTTTTGTGGATCCTATCCTTTATCGTGATGTATGTAACTAAGTAGCGTACATATTTGGCAAAGTTAGTGAATAATATGGATTACGGTTTGGTTTTGGATAATGGTTTCTTACAAAAACAATTAGAACGGAATAAAAATTGTTCACGGAAAATCGTATTATTAATCATGAAAGTAGCAAAGACAACCAATACTAAGGTAAAACTTTAAAAACCATATAAACGTTTTTTTTTTAAAGCATTCAAGTTTTCTTAAAAACAAAAAATCTAAGGAAAAATAAAAAAACAGAAAAATTAAAAACCAAAATCCAATAACTCAAAACTAATTAACCATTTATAGTGTTATATTAGTTGGATGCCATATTCCGTCACTTCCCTGGCTTCTCTCTTTTGTGTTTGTTGATGTGTTACCAATAGAAACACTTTTCTATGGAGTTTCAACAGAGTTCTTCAATTCCTTCTATCGTGGGTTACATTCTTCGCAGTAGAAGACATTGAGTTTTTTAGCTGCCGCTAATGTTATTCTCTTATACAATGCGGATGAAACCTGAGCAAATGTTAGTTTCCAATACACTAGTATCATAAACCAAGATTTTTACGCCCAAAATCTATCCTTTTTAATGGATTTTTTTTTTTAAAATGCGTACGCAAACCTAAAGCGGAAGAAACGAATGTTTGTTCAAGTTAATTCATTCACAGCAAATCCAAAGCTAGAGTGTTAAAACAGTGACTCTATCTGACGCAAATCCTGAAACCAATCTTGGCAGCTCCGGCTAAGGTTATATCGACATGAGATCAAGGCTAATAATCGGGTCAAGAGCAAGAATTTTCCAAAAAAACTTCAATGAAATCGTAGAAATTTTAATATTAAAAATTTGTTATACTTTGTAAAAGTGATATTGAATGTAAAATTTTTCTTTAGTGTTTTTCCAACAATTAGCATGTTTGGATTAAAAATGATAAACCTATGAAATTGACTTTTTCCCCTCTGAAAACAAATTCTAATAAAAACCGATATAACTGACATGTATTTATTTTTCTATAATCATATCAAAGTAACTTAGCTTTCGAATTCTACAAATTATAGGACATGTATTGCTACTCTGATAAGTAGCAGTAAACATATCAGTCCTGTTCCTATTAGGAACGTTGCGACCAGCGGCAGCGGCCAGAAAAACAGACTGCAATTGAAGCAAATTTAATGGTGTGAGGATTAAAGTAGTCGTGAACTGATCATCTGATACACAAAAAAAGAGACGTCGCTATCACTGAAATTTTCAGCATTGGAATTTCTAGAATTTATCTGTCGCAGCGACTGATTTAATAACTTAATATTCGAATGCCGATAGAAATTTATCATGTTTACAGAAAGAAATTTCGGTCGCAGCCTCTGGTCGCTGCGTTTGTAAAACGAACAGGACTATCCTCAGTAATACCCATGTTTAATAATATATCCTAACAAAACTAATGCTTTCATTCTTTTATTTCTTCTTTTTAGGTTGAACTTATTAATAAAATGATAGATAATATAAACCTTATAAATATTGTGGTACTCTTTAATATTTAGTTTCTTAATATGTTTTCTTATATGAACCTTATAAACAGATAATGTTTTCTTAATATCACTGAGAGATTAACTTATGTGAAAAAACTAGCTTTTAGAATTGAAAGTAGTATCTTACAAGTCAAGGGATCCAGAACTATATATGAAGCACCAAGACTCTCATCCTATTAAGATTTAAAAACTTTAAAATTAAAACCTAAAAATCAGGGTATTCAAAAGAAAAGAGAAAAGAAGAACATCTAAGAAAACTGATAAAAATGATAGGCTCCCAACATCAAATGGGTTTGTGTAAATATTGCTCTCTGTTCTCTCTCTTTTTTTTTCTTAATAACTGAACAGATTGATGACATTGAAGCCAACCCGGAACAGGAAAAATAACGAAATATCCAAGTATCAAGCAATGACCCTTCCTTCTCTCACAGTGTTTCCTGGGCCGAGCGTTTCCTCCACTCGAGGCCACAAAGTTATTTTCTAAATTTTGTTTGCTTTGTTTTCCTTTTTTGCTATAAATAGTTTTTTCTTTGTTAGTTTTCTATGGATTTTTCCCCCATAAAATATCATGTCACAATAACGAGAAAAATTGAAAACTCTTCCTAACCTAACTTTCCTCCTACTAATTTCAATTTCGGCGTTGACTTTTGTATTAACGAAACAACCAAAGTACATGTGAACCGTACGGATAAAGGACGTCATCTGAAGATTAAAGAGTCAAGAAACTGTTCTTCGCTGACATCATAAACCACTTTGACACTTACTCCCTCAATTTGTTTGACTTCTCATTACATTTATTTCTCTGTTTCTCAATAAATTTTTTCTTTCTTCAACCTCCCTTGTTTCTAGATGAGATCCCATTTGAAGCTATAACATCAATGTTATACTCCCTTCGTATTGAATTAATTGTCGTTTTAGAGAATTTTTTTTGTTTCAAATTAGTTGTCGTTTTAAGTTTTCAATGTAAAATTTATTAATTTTTTATTTTTTGTAATTATTTTTATTCTGCAGACTATTTTATTATTGGTTGAATTATGTTTAGGTAGATAATTAATGATGTTTTTGTATTGAAAAAGTAAGATAATTAATGTTTTCTTAATCTGTGTGCATATAGTTAAAACGACACTTAAATAAAAACAGAGGGAGTAGTATATTATTGTTAAGTTTGATGAGATGATTTTATATTTGAAGATTTGACTTTTCTATTGACCGAAAATGAGTCCATCTTTCTCCTACATCCTATGTTTAAATACAGAAGAGTCTAATTTAATAAAAGAACTCATGAGTCACAGTAAATGTAGTCAGATAGAAGTTAGGTCTTATAAAATGGTGAGCATATCTTGGCAAGTCTGACAACTTCGCTGGAAAATAATCATTTTGAATTAAGTTAATTTTTTTTAAAACTATAAAGAAAAATCTGTTTCTAAGGAGTTATTATCGTTGTGACAAAAAAGAGTTATTATCATCACATGGAAAATTTAGGGTCACATCACTCATGTTTATTTTTAGATTATAATGAATAGTATTAATCTTTGACATGACATAGTAAAAGTTAATATTTTTCTTTTCTTGGAACATAAAAGTTGAGTAATACTATAACTTATCTAATTTATGGCATGTTAACAAGTGAAAGGTAGATATTTTTGCATTTTTCTTAAATGGATGCATTGTTTTTATCAAATACTACTATGTATAAGGATATATAACTATAAGCCGAACAATGTCGAGTTCATGGGATAGACAGCAAGATTATCCCACACTTCTACACATGCGTTATGTTATATTATTGTCAAACTGCTTCAGTAGATTTTTGGGTCAAATGTATAAAGTCTTTTGTTTTATCATGAATAATCATGAGGTGCAAGTAACTTGTTATTTTTATCGCATTTTTTACGAATTACTATACTATGCGACTATGCGATAGAAAAAAGTTGAAAAACCTTAAAAGTCAACAGCCGGCCATCTGCCTATGGAACATTTAATAATTTTGCTTTATATTCATATTATTGATGACAGCGTGTATAAAACGATGTAGTATATATTTTACTAATTTTCTAGAAAGATGAGTTAGATCAATGTCACAGAAAATGTTTACAACTGCATGGTTGTTTTGGTAATGGGGTTTCAAAGTTGATAATAATTAATAATGAAAGAACTAGTTGAGAGTTAATTACATGATTAGTTACAGATTCCTCGTTAAGAAACCCTATTTCAAGTTGTATTTGCAATATCATTAATTATAGTAAATTCTGTGCTCTAAAATACGTCATGTATACCATATATAGGACTCTATATATATATATATGTATATATAGTATATACACACAGATTAAAAAGTTAAATTGTTTTTAATCTATTCAGATATCAGTAAAAACTAAAATAACTATAAATATGATTTTTATATAATATATACAATGCTTGTATATATGGCGATGTTTTTTGTTTTTGTTTTAATTTCAAATAACAAAAATGTGTAAGTTTACAGAGTAATCATGCTTGTTGTGCGACCTTATGGAACATTTGAATCAATGTGGAGATTACAAGAGAAAATTGACACAAAAATCATTCCCCAAGCTAAATGGTTCTTAATTAGATCCTCCCTTAAAGTTCAAAAAAAAAAAAAAAAGAAGATTCTCTCAAATTTTGAATCTTCTTATTTTTCACTTGTACGTAAAAATTTCCAGTTGATCCAATTGTTATCGTATTTGATCTCCGTTAATTACTGAAGTTTCGTGGTAATAAGTTTGCACGAGACTTTTGTGGTAATAAAGTACATAATGATATATATTTCGTAATTAGATACGAAAACAAAAGTAGATCTCTTACCGTTTTACAATGTGATGACTAACAAGAAGCATGGACATTAGGTTGGATAACTACTTAGCTAGATACTATCACGGACATTATTTGATTCTAGCGAATCTGAAACTTTTAATTACTCTCTTTATTTTTAGACAAAAAGAAAAAGTTGACTCATTGTTATTATTATTAGTCCACTAACCACGAGCCCCTTTTGCAAATTGACTTATTTTATAATTTTGTAAATGTTTTGTGTTATCTTCATAGAGAAAACTCATTAGCCTCATAACAGTAAAAATAATAATAACAAATTGCATAACTATATGCAGATAAAACATTCCAAATAATATTGGAAAGTTAATAGTATAATTTTTTCTATTTGCCCAAAAAAAAAATAGAATAAGTTTTTCTTCTAGAAGTGATTACATTACAATCGGACAGAAAATGATTCTAGATTGCCATCACAAACTTTTTATTTTTGGGTATGAATAAAAAATATTCTTTCCTAAATTTTGTTAAAATTTGCAGGGATTCTGTGGTTGAAATTGAGTTTAAGATTTATCATGTCATACTTGACCAAAAGAAAAAAGATTTATCATGTCATAAAATATAATAATATATGGTCAACGAAAGTCTATATTCCTCACAAGTCACAAGCTCGTGTCCTTTCTGATTTCGTCACGGTTCGTTCTAATCCTGACAGAGAGCTTGCATCGACAAAATATCATCAGAAATGGCTAGTTAACTAGTGTTTTTTTTTCTTCTTCCAATATGACTTATAAAACAGTAGTTTATTGTTTTTATCTAGTTAATAATGTTAGTAGCTAAAATCAATGAACTTTAACTCCTACTATAAAATTTCCAAAACAAGCTTTTATGTGTAGATTCATAGTACATTGGGAACAGTAGTGATGGCACGTAAAGTTTTTAGTCCATTGTCACGTAAAAGTTGCTAAGAAAACAAATGAGAAGAAAGTATATTTTTTTGCTTTTACTTTTCAGGTGCCTAGCGTGTGTAGAAATTAGTAGTATATCAAAGTTGATTAATGCGGGTGAACATTTTATTATCGGATTAACAAAAAGACACACAAAAAAGAAAAAAAAAGAGACGAGTAAATGTATGTTAAAAAGAACAGAAGAAATCTAATTGGCAAAACCAAGCCGACATGAACAGAGCTATATGTTCAAATTGATGATCCAACGGCTGAAGATAACTGGACCCGTGTAAGCGACTTACTTCACCGTCGTCATTATCGTCAACGCAATATATATAATTATACATTTCTTTCTGGCTTATTTGTATCTTTTCGTGCTCCAAAAAAACGGTAGAAAAAAATGTCAAAAAGAGAAGACAAATGATGGAAATTGAAAAGAGTGGTGTTTTGATTTATGTGAAAGAGGTTGAAAAAGAGAGACATATATTAAAATTACTATACAATTATTGACTTTTTGGAGACGTCCAAAATAGTTTTCTAATTTTCTGTTACCATATAAACAAAATACTGCAAAACATCATATCTTCTTGAATTAGATGGAAAAAATGATACAATGATTCAATGAAAACCACTAAACTTAATATATCACTTATGTAGTTAAATATAGTCTAAATCATTGACAACAACAAAAAGTTTCTATAATCAATTATTTAGAATATATGTGTGTATGTATTACATATATATGAAAATTCGCTTATATATTATGTAATATATGCACATATATTCTAGAATATATGAAACTTCGCTTATAGATATGTAATATATACACATATATTCTAGATAACTGACCAAAAAAAAAATATATAAATTCTAGAACCGGTCACAAACCGAATACTTTCAAGAAAAAAACAAAATTGACGTTGAATTTAAATGCAAGTATTAAAGAAAAGTACTATACAAAAATAAAGAGATGGGTTTAAAGGCGGGACCGGTTCGTCATCAATGCCACCTCCCAACAGCCTCTTCTCTCTTCTCTACTCTCTCTCTCTCTCTTAGCTACTTGCACCAATATTGCAAAGTGTCGATAGAAACTTGTCTCTCTTCTCTCTCTCTCAATCTATCTACAAAGAAAAATAGGTGAGCGAGAGTCTAGTACCTTTCTCACTAGCTCTACTTGTGCGGTTTCTTCTTTAATAGTACTACTTAGTATGATTTTATCCAGCTAGAAAGATATATCTTACTCATCCTAACAATTTGAATCTGTTTCTTCCTCAGCTTTTTTTCAATTTTCCATTGATAAAGATTTATACCTTTTTTGATCTTTATACAGAAAAGGGTTTTGTTGTTTGATTCATCACACAAATCATGGGGATTTGCTTGAGTGCTCAGATTAAAGCTGAGAGTCCAAGTAACACAGGTACTTTCAAGCCTTCCAGCTTTCATTTACTTACTACACATGCAAATGTTTGATTTGTAAACTAATATTTAATTTTTGAGGTTTTAAAAGAGTTAATTTATTTTAAAGCTTTTTAAAAAAAAATTAAATTCGAGGTTAGGTTTTTTGGTGGTTGAGGCATAAGGGGACTTAACTTAAAAGTTAGGCTAAGTGTTTTGACAATTCTGTCTTTTCTAAAACGCTTAATAATTGATTAAATTTTTTTCTTAAACCTCTGTCTTTTTGGGGGTATTTGGTTAAATCACGGCTCATCATAGTTAGTCAGAGGAAAAGACAACAAGGACGAAAGTTCAGATTTTGTTTTTTTACTTTTGTCTGATCTCTTACAAACCAAAAAAGCTCTGATGTTTGGCTTTTTGGGAGAAATGGGTTTTGTGAAAAACATGAAATCTAAAGTTTTTTTATATACAAACTATTTGTTTGGTGTTTGCATAGGTGCGAGTCCCAAGTATATGAGCTCAGAGGCGAATGATACACAAAGCATGGGAAGCAAATGCTCTTCTGTGTCAGTTAGAACAAACCCTCGAACCGAAGGAGAGATCTTGCAATCTCCAAACCTCAAAAGTTTCAGTTTCGCTGAGCTCAAAGCAGCTACTAGGAATTTCAGACCAGATAGTGTTCTTGGTGAAGGTGGATTCGGTTGTGTCTTTAAAGGATGGATTGATGAGCAATCTCTCACTGTTTCTAAACCGGGAACCGGTATGGTTATTGCTGTCAAAAGACTTAACCAAGATGGTTGGCAAGGTCATCAAGAATGGCTGGTAAAATTCAAAAAAGCTATACTGCTCTTTTAAACTTATATTGAAGATTGTTTTTTGTTTATGTTTCTTTGGTTGAATGTTGTTGTAGGCGGAAGTGAATTACTTGGGGCAGTTTTCTCATCCTAATCTTGTGAAACTTATCGGTTATTGCTTAGAGGATGAGCATCGTCTTCTTGTGTATGAGTTCATGCCTCGTGGAAGCTTAGAGAATCATTTATTCAGAAGTATTGTCTTCTCTTCTCTTCTCTTGTCTATTTTCCTCCGTTAACTCGAAATGTTTTTGAGTACTCAATCGTTTGTTTCTTGCTGTTGCAGGAGGTTCTTACTTCCAACCTTTATCTTGGACTCTACGGTTGAAAGTTGCTCTTGGTGCAGCAAAAGGCCTAGCTTTTCTTCACAACGCTGAGACTCAAGTCATATACCGTGACTTCAAAACGTCTAATATACTTATTGATTCGGTACGTCTCCTTGTCTCCATCTTTGGTATGATGTCGAAAGGCTGTGAAAGTTTAAGACCTATGTTTAAACAAATCTCTTTGACATGATCACAGGACTACAATGCCAAGCTTTCTGATTTCGGGTTGGCTAAAGACGGTCCAACGGGTGACAAAAGCCATGTCTCTACAAGGATCATGGGTACTTACGGATACGCAGCTCCTGAGTACCTTATGACTGGTTAGTCTCTCTCAAAAGTCTTTTTCTTCATGTGGTTTGATTAGCTTCTTTATGATGATGACCACTTAACTCTTTCACTTTCTTTAGGTCATTTAACAACCAAGAGTGATGTCTATAGCTACGGTGTTGTGCTGTTAGAGGTGTTGTCTGGACGTAGAGTTGTGGACAAGAACCGTCCACCTGGAGAGCAGAAACTAGTGGATTGGGCAAAACCGTTACTTGCTAACAAGAGGAAGATATTCCGAGTTATAGATAACCGTATCCAAGATCAATACTCAATGGAAGAAGCATGTAAAGTAGCTACTCTAGCGCTTAGGTGCCTCACAACAGAGATAAAGCTGAGGCCAAACATGAACGAGGTTGTTTCTCACCTCGAACACATCCAAATTTTGCATGAAGCAGGAGGGAAAAACATTGATAAGCTCGAGAAAAGATTGCGTAGGAGAAGCGATAGTGTCGCCCTCAACCAAAAACCAAATGCGGGTTTTGCAAGGCAAACCGCTGTTGGCGGTATAGCAGCTGCTTATCCACGTCCGTCTGCATCTCCTCTGTTTGTCTGAAGATAGAAACGATGATCTTCTGTTCTGTTTAGTTCAGATGTACAGTTTTTTGCTTCTGCTTATGTACCGAAAAGGATTCAAGTTCATGACTCGTCAGAGATTTGACAATTGATCTTTGTAGTGCGAGAGTTGACTAACATAAGTATAAATGAGCTCTAATGTCTTCAACTTCAAGCTTTCTTATTTGTAAGACAAAGGGGGAACAAAAAAGACACAAGCTTTCCAAACATATACACAAACGATTCGATCACTAACAAACAATAGACTTCTTTTGCGTCACCTACTTTCAAAGACTTTAGGCTAAGAAGGTGTTATATACAGTGTAACAAAACTATCTTTTACCATGTTCTAACCAGTCCAGGTGTCCAGTTTCGCCAGTCTAACTTCAAAAGCGACTTGTTTAAGCTCATCTTATCCCTAAGATCAAGAACCTTCTTCAGATAATTACTCCCTTGCCTAGTCATCTCAGGCTCACTCTCTCCACTTACCTCAGCTTCGATGATCTCTTCTGTTTCATCACCAAGTGGCGTAGGAGCGTTTTCAGTCTCTTCATCGATGATGCTTCCAAGAAGTGAAACGACTTCGCTCATCCTAGGCCGAGACTTCGGTTGCTTCATTAGACATTTGTTTGCTAAAGCAGCTACTCTCTGAACAGACTTTAAACAATAGTACTGTCCTTCAAGCCGTGGATCCACAATCACATGGAACTTCTTAGAGTCTGATACATAAGGTTTCACCCATTCTAGAAGCTTTTGCTCTCCTCGAGGTCGGTTTCTGTCCAGCGCTCGTCTTCCTGTGATCAGTTCAAACAACACTACCCCAAAGCTCCAAACATCACTCTTTGCTGTCAATCTACCCGTTTGTACATACTCAGGAGCCGCGTAACCAACCGTACCTACAACCTTATGAAACAAGACAAGGTTCAAGACTTTCAAGAGATGTTATGCTATAGATGTCTGCAATCATTTAAAGAGAAGGCTGCATACTGAAGTGGAGACATGACCAAGTCCTTCAGGAGGTCCTTGCCTAGCTAATCCAAAATCCGAGAGCTTAGCTCTGAGTCTCTCATCAAGCAAGATGTTTGAAGACTTGAAGTCTCGAAAAATCAACTATTAACATTCACAAAACCAAAATCAAAACCTGAAAACACAAACGTTACCTAACTCGTTTACATGTTGAATGAATGAGACACAAACCTGAAAATCCATTTCTTCATGAAGATAAGCTAACCCTTGAGCAGCGTCTTGAGCAATTTTCAACCTCGTAATCCATGGAAGAGGTACAGAAACTACTCTCCCTACAAGATGATCCTCTAAGCTTTTATTGCACATAAGCTCATAAACAAGAAGCCGTTGCATCCCTCTTTCATCATCATCAGCACAATACCCAACTAACTTCACAAGATTTGGATGATTCACTACTCCAAGAAAACTCACCTCATTAATCCACTCTTTATGCCCCTGAATCCTAGAACGCAAAGCACACAACACCACAAAAGATTTACAACAAAACACACACACTCAATAACATCCAATAACACACACCAAGATTCAACCTCTTTCCAAGAAAACACACCAAGATTCAACTTTTTCAAAACAAAACACACCAAGATTCAACCTTTTTGTAAAAAGCACACCAACAGGAATCGAACTCATGTCCTCCAACTAGATTCAACAACAAAACACACACAACAAGAACATCCAATAACAACAACACCAAGATTCAGCCTTTCTCAAAAAGAACACACCAAGATTCAACCTTTTTCAAAAAGAACACACAAAGTTTTGACCTTTAATAAACTATCCCTCCCAACGGGAATCGAACTCGTGTCCTCCAACTAGATTCAACCACAAAACACGCACAACAAGAACATCCAATAACAACACCAAGATTCAACCTTTTTCCAAGAAAACACACAAAGATTCGACCTTTAATAAACTACCCCTCTCAACAAGAAAACACTCGTATCCTCCAATTAGATTCAACCACTAGCCTAACCCCTAACAAGCTTAACTAATGAAGCAGAGTACACAAAAGAGAAAAGAAGGATGGAGTCATGCCTGTAAACCTTGACGATTAAGCTGTTTCACAGCGACATTAATCTTCGAATCAAAACCATCAACGACGCCTCTATAAACACAACCAAACCCTCCTTCTCCAATAAGAAGAGCTCTACTAAAACCTCTCGTAGCCAACTTCAGCTCACCGTAAGTAAACACCTTTAGATCGTTCTCCACAGCGACTCCACCGATCCAACGTTGACTCAACGGTTTATGGAAACCCAAACGTTCCGGTGAGAAGCTCCAATCCGAGTCAAACTCGGACCGGCGAGTTGGGTCAGAAGTAGTTGATGAAGCCACGCTTAAAGACCGAGCCCATGAGAGTCTCGAAGTTCTTGAAACGACAGAGCTTTCTCTTTCGTCTCCTTCTCCTCTCTTGTCGCCATTGGTGAAGTGAAAACACTTCATCTTCTTCTTCTTCCTCCAAATCCGACTGAGTCAACACAGACAAGTTTTTTTCTTGGAGCCTTTTTCCTTTTGAGAGGATGGATGTAAATGATATGATGTGATTGATTAACTTATACTCTATGACGTGGCGAGTTAATGACCGTTTGATTTTGATGATCTAACGTTCCTTGATCTGACCTAACTTGTAACTAAATGTCAGTTTTAGTGTAATAGTAGGGAGCTTGGTCAAAACGAGTAACATGTAGTAGACATAAATAATGATCTTTAGTTTTGTATTTTTTTTAATTTAAATGAAGAATATGATATTCGTGAAGCAGCAATATTTTGAATTTGTCGTTTTACTAATCTTTCGTTGGTATTTGTTGGACCAAGTCGATCTATTTCTTCTTCTACCTAACCTCTCATATCAAAGATCGTTTCCCTTTTGTCAAGTTTATCTTTCGGATTAACTCTCTGATTTTGAATGGGCTTCGCTTTTGATGGGCTTCGCTTTTGATGGGCTTCGCTTTTGGATTTTATGAATAGACTTTTAACAAAAATATATGGTTAGTCCGAGATCCGTTTCTTAAACATTTCGGAAACGAAGATGTTTTGGAAAGGGAATCTTATAATTGGAAACGGGGCAAAAACTTATATTTTTTAAAAAGAACATAATAAGTAAATAGTTAAAATAAACTTATGATGGGATCAAATGATTAATGTGTTTGATTTACTAGTAAATAAACGACTAATTTGATATTTTCTTACAAAATATACTAAATGAAATTAGTTTTAGACTATTTGAGTTTAAGGATCTTTCACCCACAAACGAGAGTTAGAGACAATTTAGTTTGATGAGAACTATTAATGTTACTTTCATATATATAATCTTTATTTTTCGTTGAATTATTTAATATAAAAATTCACTTTTTGATAAGATTTAGATGTTTAATCAGTTACTATAAATTTTATACTATCATATTATATATATTATATTTTGTATATTATATATGTCTTCCAAAAGTTTCCATACTTATATTTTTCAGAAAAAAATATTTTCACATTTCGAAACATTTTGTTTTCATATATTTGTTTCTATTTTCATGTAACATAAAATACAGCAATTAAAAATAATAATAAAACTATAAGTGAGCCAGAAATTTTTCCAATTGCTTTGAAAAAAGATTTTTAATGAAAAGGATGATGATATATTTATCTAAATATATTAGAGTCCCATAAAATAATATTTGTTATTATTAATTTAGATTGTGATATGTGCAATAAAATACTGTACATATATATATAAACTTTTGGATAAATAGTTATTTAGTTAGTTTTCAATGTAAATATTTGTTATTTATTTATCATATAAATATAAAGTTTTTGATTGTTATCAGTGTAAACTATAAATTGATACATGTTTTACAGTGGATGAAGTTAGAAGAATAACATGCAAGATTTTTTAAAAAAAGTTCCAAAGCTTTACCAAGGTGTGTTGCAAGGAAGCAGGTTTGGGAGATTCATGGGGAAGCAACTCCTCATATTTGTAGTGGATAAACTTTTATTCTCTATTCACATGTTATTCCATCCAAACAATAACATTTTGGTTAAAGTTGAAACCACACACCTAAAAATCTGATAAAATTGTTTCAAATACAGTTTATGAAACATATTTTTTAGGTAAAACTAAACTTAATATCTAATTATTGGAATTACAATTATATGAATATTGTTTAATCTAAAAAAAAATATTTTCATCCATTTACTTTTATCCCCATATCATACAAATTTCAATCCCCTTACATTTATTATACAACACTCTGAAGAATATTATTCTAAAATCAAAATTAAATTGATTTGACTGTCACTGTGTAATTTACTTACTAAAATTAAATTAGACTGTTGTAGCAGAACAATAATGATGTAGCTAATGATGTAAATATTCTAAACATTTTTATTGAACTCACTTTTGCTTTATTCGTATTGCAAATTTTTAAGGTGACCTTTAAAACCTAAATTCAGATTTTTCGTGATAGCATTAATTCTCAAAAAGAAGTTAATGGAAGAAATTATAGTTAGATAGTATAGGTAGGGAACAAAAAGAACCCACCACCCATGTGCGAATCTCATCTTCTTTCTCCTCGTTAAGTACCCAATGGACCTTCTTTCTCCTTGATGCGACTCTCTCTATTTCTTTTCGATTTTACCCTTTTCTTTTCTGCTTCATTTTTTCCATACACATTTAAACTAGAACAATGATGGGAACATGAAAATGGATTGATCATTTATCAAATATATATACGAAAGCTATATTTATAATAAGCAATTTTATATTGGATGGTACGAGTTCGGCTGAGGGAATAAGGCAACATTAATACTTTTCGTAATTTATAATTGCTTGTGTACAAAATTTCACTATCATCTGTTTTGTTTTAGCCCTTAGGCTTTTAGAGGTAATCCAATAAAATCCTGGGATTCTCATTCATTTTATTAAAAAATATTATCCACCCAACCTTTTTCTTAGATAACTTAAGTATTTATGACCAATCAATTAATTCTTTACTTTTATTTCAAGTATAGTTCCAACAATGAGACTAAACAGTAAACACTAATTTACAATTTCAAAACATTGGTCACCAATCAACTGTGTAATCTTTTTGGTGAATTTGCTAGATGACTGTAGGATGACTTTTCTGTTTTCATGAATAACATAGAGACAAAACTGTAAGTAAGTTATCATAGTTTTTTTTTTTTCATGTAATTTATACAAATAACATGAATGTATCGCATACCCAAGTATATCATCGACTAAATAATATGTTTTTTTTTTGTCAACTTATATAAAACCAATGCTATTTTAAAGGGCACGCATGAATGATGAATCATGATAATAAACCTCATTTCATTTACCATTTTATCATCCACCATTTTTGCAAATCAATGACATGTTCTAATTTAATGCATATACTCAAAATTATTTTCATTTAATATCAAAATTTTGGTGTGTAGCAAATAGAATTGGTCTTCTTACCGTTCAGAAAGTAAAGATATTAAACCATAACATACCCAAACTTTCATATATTACAATATAGAGGTCACGCATTACAAACCGCTATTTCTCTGCCTCTTTATCGGCTTCATAGCAGAACTCTTCGCATCTGCTTCAGCTCCTTCTACTTTCAACAAACTTCTAATTTTACCCCAAAAGAAAACTCCTTAAACTTTAAGACCCCACACGTTAAAAAAACACATAAACCATTTTAGGCCACTGTCCACTTTCACACTCCCCAACGAACAAGCAGTAAAAAAAAACCATCAGAGGTAGAAAAATGAAAAGTCTAGTGGTCTTAAACATGAAAATTAATACTATATATATATAATAATTTCTCAAATTACTGGTTGCCTTCGGCTTGGAAATTTGATAGAGTAATAATAATAAGTAGACAATAATACTAATAAATGGTTTTTTTTGGTAGCTGATTTCCCGAAATTGCCCTTAAACTCTGAAGTTCTTTCCCATGAAAGTCTGACCAAACTGCCAATTAGCCGGAGCGATGTTCCATGACGTGGAGCTTCTACGGTCACTGCCCGTGACTCTAAACGAAAGTGCTTGACCAACCAAAACAGAGTTTGATTGCCAGTTTTGCCCCCAGTTTCGGCTCATGCTCATCCACGACGTTCTTGTTCCCTTCACGCTCAGCCTCACAATGTTACCGACTCCGGCGACGTTAGTGACCAGAACCAAGTTAAAGTAACGGAAACCGTTGATCGTAAACCTCATTCCTCCTCTCTTCCGGCATGGCACTCTGTAGTATCAAAAGAAAACAAAAGAAGGGTAGTTTCGTCAATTACTGCATTCCAATAATAAAAAAGTACGAAAACGCGTGTTGACTAAAAAAAACACACATTCATTATTGTTACCCCATGACTTTACTGATAGCTAAAGGAGATTGTTGGAAGGACAGTTTCGTCCTTTTGCATAAAATAAGATCTTTAAGATTTGGTAAATAGCCCGCGTACGAAACCCGACATAAATGCTGTACCGACTCGCGCCAAGAATCAAAGCATAGGACTTTTCAATCACGACAAGGTACTTCTAAAATGTTACGTTTAGTACCCTAAACTTTTAATTACACCGACATTAACCTAATACAGACGTAAGATTTCTCAACTCCCTAAAACTTAATACTTCTATATGTTACGTTTAATATCCAAAGTTTAAATTCAGCCAAAAATAACCCTAAATTTTAAATTTCTGAAACTGATTACTGAATCCCGATACTTTCAAAATGTTAGGTTTCATATCCAAAACTTTTAATTGTTACTACATTAACCTAGTTGTTCAGAAATTCTAAACGTGGAATTCTCTTACCTAGACCCATATTTCTTAAATGTCAAGTTTAATGCCCAAAACTTTTAATTCTGCCGACACCAACCCCAGTCGTTGAGAATCCATTCCCAAGACTTCTCTTAACCACAACCCCGAAACTTATATAACATTTCATTTCACACCCCTAAAATTTAGAAGCTACCATTTTGAACCCTAAATTTGTCTTAATTCAAGCAACCAATCAAAATCCTGTCAGAGATTCTCACATCTACCCTATGGAGCTTATACTGACACAAACCACTTAAAACTGAAATGATCTTCTTACCGGCGGAAAGAGACGGGGACAATGCCGGCGCGGTACTCAGCTATCTTAAGAAACATAGGCATAGCGAGATCGAAGTGAGGTCTAGGAGGGTTGCACCATCCACCATTGTCACTAGGCTGAGCGAAGTTAGGAGGGCAAAAGTTGGTCGCAGTGATGAAGATAGAAGGGCTACCTGAGTGACACCACCTAGGATCACTCGCACATTTAAGCTCAAAACAAGCACCACAACTAAAACCATTGTTGAACAGAGCCGTGCTTAAAGCCGCCGTGTTCACACCGTACCCTTGGCTGTATAAGTTACCATAACCACACGCACCTCCTGGTAACAAAACCGGGTTAAAAATATGTTAAAAGTCAAAACCTTTAATGGTTTCAAGAATCTACAATATTTCCAAGATTTTTAACATTTATGGAAATGTTTTAATTTGACAATGTGGTTAAGTTTTGTTAGCATAGATGTACAAAAAGATAGGTTTGTATTAATGTTGTTGTAAACATTTAATATTATCAAGATTTCAACAATGTGGTACCAAAAAAGATGAGAGCTTTAGGTTTATTGATGAAACAAAAGATATATAGAAAGAAAAAAAGTGTTTTTTTTTGGTTAAAGAGAAGAGAGAGAGAGAGAGAGAGAGGGAGATTGACAAACCCATGGTGCCAGAAGCATCAGAGCCACCATAGAAAGTAGCATGAGCAGTTTCCCAACCACCTCCATTGTAAACTCCTGGGATTCTTGCTTCAGAAATAGTTGTGAAATCCGCAAGAACTGTAAGAACACATAAGACCAAACCCAACATTTTCATTTTTCTTAGAGAGAGAGATTTTGGGAGATGGGAAGGGCAGAGGAAGAAGAAAGAAGAGACTATTGGAGTGTTCTCATTGTGTGTAAGGAAGGGGAAATGGGGTGGTGTATATATATAAATTACATTACTAATTAATAAATATTTATTTTTACTTAGAATCGTAATATTCTCTATCTTTATCGTTAGAAGAGATTTATTACATTCTTTGCTATTTTCCACCTTTTTATTTTTTTTCAAACTTTATTTCTTCTCCAAACATGATTTGGATTTTTGACAAAGTGAGAAAAAGCATAATACGATTTAATGAAGATTTTGTATGTAAGTATAGAATATCGATATATACTGTATATATATATATATATCTCATGTACACAAAAGTCATTGTGTACAATACAAATCCATTATTAATTAATGTTTGGGTCTTGCTCTTCCCTCTATGTGTGTATCAGAAAATGTCTACTGCCAAGTTCACGCGCGAGAAATGACGCGTGTGTTATATTACCCAATCATAATTACATGTGTACGGATAAAGGCGATGTCGCTCCACTCAGATTTGATAAAGATATCGTCACGCTCCCCTTAAGCGCGTTGGGGACGACCACTCTCTTGTTGCTATCAATATTTTCGCCCTACAAAATTGCTAAAGCTTCACTCGCTATGGACCTATCTATGATAACTATTGATATGTGTATGTAGTGTCTTGGATCTATGATAGCTATTGACATGTGTCTGTAATGGCTAAGCGAGTGTTTTTCTTAAGAGTTTGAGCTTATAATCATGGTTATGCCATGTTTTTCGTTGAGACTTCGAGGTTACTACAACTCGACTGAAGTTTTTTTGTTTTTTTCCCGCCATTTGAGTTTAGTAAAATTGAATAACCTAGTATTTCTTTTTTGGTCAATAGTTCTATACAAACATAAATGAATCTTTAATTTTATATTATCTTTTCGCCAAACTATTCAAATGGAATGTATAAGTAAAAAATAATTTGGACATCGAACACAACGGAAAAACAAAACAAAAAAAGTTGGACATGAATCTGATATGGCGCCAAAGCATTTCTAAACATGTTGCTAACAAATTTTTTAAAAAATTTAACTAAAAAATAAAGTAAACACTTATTTGTTTTGTATTACCTAATTTGGAATATTTTCTAGCTATAATGATGATGTGGTATTACGTAATTATGATGATATGTTTTATATTGTTCACGGGTCTGCATATGAAATACGAGTTTTTCTACACGATACACTAATAACTAATGACGGATAACTTCCAAATACTTAATTGTTTTAGAAAGAACTTCCAAATACTTTTCAAATTAGAAATCATACATTATCATAATGAAGTTGTTATAGTATCCTATATCTTAAATTAAAACCAAAGAAAAAATTATCGGTTTAGTATCACACCTTAATACCTTTCTTAAGCATAATTTTCCCTTTGTTGCAAGACACATGATTGGTCCGTAGGTAACGGACATAAGCAAATAAAGGGTATTTATGTTACTTGGAAGCTAAATAAAACTCAATAATCAAACTTTGTAAACGAAGGCTTATTTCCCCTAAAAAAATCCACACATAAATAACAACGCAGTTGAATGTCATTTCGACATATAATTTAGCATTTTATGTTAACTATATTCTACTCTGTGCTATATTAATAAACTATCATGATTTTAAAAATAGTTATGTGATTTTTCAATTGTAATAGAATAATTGTTGCAGAAATTATATTATATAAATTTAACTCATTTTATATAAATGTAAACTATTTTTATTTTTATAGAATAAAATATATTTATATATTAAGTATTATATGCTTATGTTTGATGTTTTCCTAATTCTTATTTATATAAATGTAGTTATATATCTTTAAATAAAAATCGACTAATCTGTCTATTTAATCCATTCTACATTAGTTTAAATTCATTTATTTATGTTTGTATAATTAAAATAGGTTAATATGTCATTTTAACCCATTTTACTGTATATAAAATTTTGTTTTTAATGTTTTGATAATTTACATAAGATAATTTTTTTAAACTCATCTTAAAGTGGTCTAAAATATTTTATTAATTAACAGAACAATCATGTAATCGCACAAACATCAACACTAACCCATCCAATTATATAATCAAATTATATTAGATATTCAATAAAATCTAATTTTCTTATCTATTATAATATATATATAGGTTTAATTATGAATTTCAACCAAATAACTTGATTAAACTAATAAAACTCTAAAATTTAGATAATAATTAAGCCAGACATTTTATTTTTATGATTTTTTTATCATTTCTTATCATTTATGTTCGTTTCAAAAACTTTGAAAATTAAATTTATATTTTGAGATAAAAGTAACAAAAATATACAAAAAGTAACAATTAGAAATATATATAGTCTTGATTACCGTTAATAAAATTCTAACAAATTCATTAACATATGACTAAAGATAACTTTTTGTAGACCTTAGGAGTATCAAAATTGTTCATATATGATATTAATCATTACTCCCACTATTTCTAATTGTTAAATATTCTGGAAAAAGAAAAACTGTTTCAAAAAGATTGATGTTTTCAGTTTACAATACACTTTTTATTAATTGATAATGATAAATTGTAAACTTTAAATAAATTAATTGAATTTAGTGAATTGTTATTGAATTCAAATTATAAGAAATTATTAATAACAAAAAATAATACCTTTATAATTATGTTTTACTATTTTATGAGAAGCGTGATTTTGAAAATTATATCTGTTACACTTTAATTCTAAAATTATAATATCAAGGATAACCTTTCGTAATATATGTAAAAAAAGTAGAACTATCTATTATTGGTAGACATGTAAAGATGAATTTCAGAAACCAATCAGATGAAATTATGAATCATGTTATGTACGGGTGTTTGTTCGGTTTATTCGGTATAAATTTTTATTCACGGTCTGAGTTACTTATGAAATTTGGTTTGCTGTTGGAATCGTACATTTGTCGATTCCCTTCGATTGAGTTTACTCAGTGTTTATGTCAAAACCTAAGCTGGATACAAAAAGTTACTTTGGTGTGTAAACCGACAAAAGGTTTGTCGAATCGAATGCTAATGCTCTAATGGAGAATCCTATAGTGGAAAGACAAAATCGAAAAAGAATGATTTACTACTTTCTTAAATATGTTTCAGCTTATAGTCTTAACTATGTTTTAATCATAATATTCTTTTAAAAAACTGTTTTAATCTACTGTTGTTTTCCATATCTTCTCCGAATACGTTTTTCAATCACCTATTCTAATATTTTTCAGCTAACGTACGATTTAAGTTGTCTTGTCACATGATAATATGATATACGTACAAATTAGACATGTGTGGTTCGGTATAAGTAGGAGACTCTTACACATACCACATAGAAAATAGAACTGAAGGGTTGATTTCAATAGATGACTAACGAAAGGAGATTACCTAAAAACAAGCGAACAATGTCACATTTCATCATCGTATAAAGATAAACAAATCCATTTTTGACGAGTTTAGCCTCGAGTGAGTGACTATAAGAAGTGTTTTGGTGTTTTGAAATGCATGATTGAAGGCTGGGATTGGATGATGGGTGATGACTAAAATGGGGACCACCACATGGAATCCTATCAAGTGTACTTGTCCGACGTAAAACTATGGGACCCATTTGATTACCGTAATCATCGGAGCATGTAAACCGGCGAATCTGTTAAACTGAAAATTAAAAGTGGGTATTATCACTAATAAGCTCTCACCTAAAAACAAACTAATGTTGAACTCAATACTTTAATGTTTCTTGAAATACGAAGACAAATTGATTATATAAATTCTCGAGCCGCACGCGCCAAACAAAACCAATATCTATGTCTCGTGGTCGTGGCTCTTTTGTTTTCTCTGTGAGACTAAAAGCAAAATGCTTTTTTGTTTACTTCTACAAATGCTTGCTGAACATGTTGTGGAGCCTACAACAGTTTTAGTAACAGTGCGAACACTGTAGATTAGTAAAAATGGAGTGTTACACAAAGCAGGTCAAATGGTTGTATCAAGACGGCGTTATACGTTCATAGATTATGATGCCATCTCCTAAACATTCGAATTATACAATTTTATTTTAAACTAAGGGGACTCGGTAGAAAGGTATTATCGTGAGAAACCATATGGTTTAATAAGAACGTGTATTACATACAAAGTAAGTAGCGAGCTTGTGAAGGCCCATGCCACACTTGAAGACTTCTAACCTCCCATGTGGAGATCATCTCCACGACCCTTAAATCTCACGTCTTGCGAATTTATATAGGTAATAACGTGGGACAATTACGTGTAGCCGCGTGTCCAACAGAGAAGATTTATTCGTTGAGGTTTACGAATCCAATGCGGCAGTCCCCATCCTAATAAGAAGCTGTATTTCACCATATGATTGTATACCCAATCATATCTGACGCTAACATTGCTTCATCAATCAAATTATATTTTATTATAAAAGATAAGCTCGTCTATTGTTTTACATATTTTCTATTTGTGAGCTTGTTTAAAATATATACTGGCTTAACTGTTTATACCAGACGAAAAGGCTGACATGGGAAAAAAAGGGAGGATAGACAGACATAAACATGATTAAGAGAAATTGATTAGAGTAGTAGTTTCTAAAATTTCATAGATGTGGCTACAAAATAAATTGTCAACAAAGTAGATTAGGCATCAATGATTTTGTTTTTTTTTTTTGTTTTTATATTATGGCCAATGTGCCACATAGCACAAAGAAAAGAATTCTATACTATTTTACCAGTATATATCACAAATATAAGAAGAGTCTAATATCATGCGCTATGAGAATAGTCTAAATTCACCAAAAATCATGTGTTACATTTTAATTTAGAGGTTTCTTTTTTAATAGTTGATCAAATTTAGAGATTTCTTTAGTGAATTTTGGAAAGTCAACTAATTTTAGAGTTTTCGAATAATACTTTTTCACATGCTGAATTTTGTTTATTCGCACAGTAGAACTTTCTACTTCTATGGTTCAACTTAATACGTATATGATCAGCGACATTCAATTTCTTTCTGGTTTTAATTTAACAAGGCATTCAATATGCACGAGACGTTGCTATAAACTGAGCCATGCATTTTCAACATGTTCACACACAACCTTTTATCAGTTATAGAAAGTAGAAAGAAAACAAAATAAACATGCTAGCTAGGGAATACTTTATATTGAACTGGAATCCAGCTAGCGGATACTATATATATCAATGCACAAATATACCAAGAAAGAAAATAAAAGTTACAGATTTTGTCTATGCAACGGTACCGCGTGGCGGTCGCTGTTCTATCTGTAAATGAAACATAATTTTTATATGTTACCTTATCACTATTATGAACTTCCATTGACTAATTTGGACGTAATTATATAGGTCTGTGAGATTGAATATTGTATTCGTATCCATATCGGCTGGTGGATCTGTGGATGCATGCGAGCTTAAGCAAATCATGGCATGTGAGTTAGGCGAAAACTTATCACATTCGAGATAAAGTAATATTTATATTGTTCTATTTATTGATCTCATAACATTGATATCCAATGGACCTGCAAGATTTTCATCAAATATAACTTTCAATTTTATTAGCAATTGGTTTCGAACGTGTGGTGACCTAATTGTTTTCCTTACTTTTTATGATTATGAATCCTAAATGTTTGGTCCAACCTACGTTAACATCTCAATATCTCGTTGCGAAAGTCAAATATATGATATTAAGAAAGTGAACTATGTGAACAACAAATTAATGTCTATATATTTATGAGATTTGGTCCAGATAAACTAAAAAAACTGTGTTTAAATGATTCGCCAAACTGATTGGTGTGTATATAAAAACCAAATTATTATGGAAATAATTACCCAATGCACATTTTAGAGGACTAAGAAAGACCCAGACAATGACTATGAACTGTTACAGCATCTCTGCGGTGCCAAAGCGGCAAGCCAATTTGAGCAATATGATTTTATGTAACGATCGAAATCTTTATTTTTTCTACAAATATATTTTACAATTATTTTATGTGAATTGGAATAATAGGACATATACATACAGGGAGACAGTCTTGCATGTTAGCTTTTGAACCCAGTTTTTGACTAGACGAACCCAGAGGCAGACATAATGTCAGCTTTCCTCAATAATTGGGTAACTTGGGTTTATTTTCTGTTATGAAGGATTTTAAAGCCTGAAATAATCTTTTATGAAAAGTTATGAATAAGAATTTGTAGATATGAAAATTTACAACCGAAATTCTGAAGAATGGGTAGCAAATTTGAAAACGTTATATATATATATAAGGATTAGAAAAGAGAGAAAAACTAGAGGGGATATGGAGTTTATATGAGAGCAAAAAAAAAAAAAGTGAATCTAGTTTACTTCGGGCAACAAGTTTGGGCTTTGTAGATTGATGGGCTTGTGCATTAACAAAAGGAGAAAGACACTACAGAAGGCCTATAAGGAGCCGAAGAGGAAGCTGTTAGGTACGAGAAGAACAAAATAAAAAGAGAAAGGTACGAGAAGATGTTATTGAACTGATCTTGGGATGTCTTGCAAATGATCAAGACTCTCCAATTTACAAAATTCACACACACGCGCACACACACACACATACACACACACAGAAAATTCAACGATAAGAAGACCACAACCTTAATTAGCTCCATACTTTGTTTTCCACGTTCTTACAGTTTTTTCAAGTGGATTCAATGATTGTTCCTTTCACTTTGCAAATGGATCTTCATGTCTTCATCACCTACTTGGTAACTCGTGTTGACCTGTAGTGAAAGAATAATGCGTCAACAACTAAAACATCCATTGGATTTGGTCTTCTTTAGTACACATCATTCATGTTAACAATAAGAATTAATATATCCTATCTATAATCAAGTACCTTGCGTTGACCTTCTCTTTTTGAATACAAGAATGAGAATCAACACAGCTATAATTATGAGCACAGAAGCTGCTGATGCAACAATTGGTAAAATGTACTTTTGATTGTTACTTTTGCTGCATGACGCATCAGTACAAAGCTTCGGGTTTCCTTGGATCCTTAAGAAAACAAGTGTTGTTGAGTGAGACAGAAATGAACAAAGGTTGTGGAGAATTGATGAAAAATAACTTAAAAATTTAAACCGTACGTTAGCTTTAGCCCATTCTTTTCTCTATCATGAAAGACTTTAGGAAGAGGACCCGTAAGATTGTTCCAACTTAGATTTCTGCCAAGGCAGAGAAAACATTACATAAGCCAAATCTAGTGAAAAGTAAGTGGCCAATAATAGCTTAGTTAAAACCAACTTACATGATCAATAATGACTTCATGCTGGCTAAAAACTCCGGCACTCCTCCGGTAAAACTATTATTTGATAAGTCCCTAACATTTGTAAATCGTAAAAAGTCATTCGATTTTGTATATGGTATATAGGATAGAGAATACAACTGATATATTTCCATATTTCTTTATTATACTTATTAAGATAAAAGATCAGGGTGATAATCCAATAAATATGATGAATAGTAATGTAATAGACAAGAAAAACAATATGCATTTACAGCTTTTGTAGCTCGGTCAAGTTTTGGAAGGCAGGCGTTATGACCCCTTTTAATCCACGTGATGATAAGTCTCTGTTTACATATAATAAGAATGACTTCAAAGTATCAGCTAGATACTTGAGAGATTTGAGTTTTAACATGAAAAAGTGTATGAGATAGCGATCTTACAAGGAAATAATTCTTGGAGGAGTAGACTTATTTGTGT
The DNA here is from genome assembly GCA_900406495.1 of Sisymbrium altissimum. Lineage (NCBI taxonomy): Eukaryota > Viridiplantae > Streptophyta > Magnoliopsida > Brassicales > Brassicaceae > Sisymbrium > Sisymbrium altissimum. The sequence continues at coordinate 136,186 of OVBI01000099.1, forward strand.
AGCTGCACTTTATATCTTCCCACTTTAAAAGTTCAGGTACACATGGATCTCCTTGCCAACTTATTATATTTAATCCATAGGTAGCTTGGATATTCTTCATAGCAGCGACTGACATAGATGTCAAAGACAAAGTGAGAATTAGCATACGCGATATTATCATGTTCTAGTTAAGCTATATATAGGGATAATGTTGGGATATCAATATAAATATATCCCACATAGAATATTTGACAGTAATTATCTTGGGTACGAGTCCAAAACGAGATTAAAATGGACAATATGATACTCATAGTTAACATATGACTTAAGAGATCAATATATAGTGACATACCATCGTTGGGGTTTGTTTCAACATACGGAAATTCCAAAACCTTGAAGGTCTCAATAGCATTAACTAGTGGTGGAAGAGTTGATCTTTGAGTTCTTATGAGGTCCAAGTAGCAAGAGCCAAATCTGCATTTTTGTGGTGATAGATTGTATTTTGTTTCCGACTGTAACACCTTCGGACTATAAACTCTGTGAATAATATTTCCATCCAAGAGTATGTCGAATTCCCTAATTTCATTTGCTTGTAGGGTTTGAATCTCGGCAAAATGAAAGTACACATTAACTTTGTCGCTATCGTCTTCTGTAGTCATGTAAAAGTACAATGGTCTGCTGGCATTTTTGGGGGAAATACCCGACCTACTCACCGGATCTGGCACTAGAAAAGGGTTAGTGGAAGTCACATTTAGAGTGGTGCTTACATCTGTTTCAAACCAGTTATATCGAGCCCATTTGCGATCAAAGACATCATCAGGATACCTGAAAAATAACTTTGGTTTAGGCATGCAAAAGGAAATGGATCTTGTTGCATCGTGTGCTTTTATGTTTGTCATGTGCAAACGGATCAGGTCAAGGAATTAAGTTTGATACTAGAATGGATCTTTTGTTTGTTTCTTAAAGCCTGCTCTCTAACAAATTCAAGCACCTCCCCAAGCAAACTTGAATATTTCAAAACCAAACTCAAGAGATCAGACCAACATTTGGCAGCATAGTCGTTTGTGTTAGTGCTATCTTTATGTTACCATCCCGTTTCAAACCCGCATTCATAATGAGTTGTTAATGAAAACAAATTGCTCAAGAGATCCTAGAATAAAAAGTTTTGTACATGAATGATCGATTTACTCAGAACTGGACATATATACCAACTTTTGTATACTGGTAGTCTGGTAGACTGGTACAGTGGTATGTATTCACGGATATATGCATAGATAAACCTAACATGTACTGCAAAAAATTGTTAACTCTCCAATAAACTTAACAAGATTAATGTTTGCAAAAAAGTCCGAGAAGTTATACTTATCAAAAATCAAAAACTGATATAAACACATTTCACCCTTTCCCAATAGCTTTCTCTAAATCGAATAAAAAAAAATCTTGATATAAAAAAGTAAAAGCATATCATAAATAAACACTATCTTCAAATTTTTTGGAAAATAAAGTAGCTCAAATTGACTTAACATACCGTATATATCCGCCAGAATTACTAGTATAGGCCCGCCGGTATACAAGCTTTAATGGACCGAATTGTGTCACATAAGAATCATTTCTTAATGGGCGTAGTTCCAAAGTTGATATCATTGGTATAGTTTCTCCCGTCTTGACAAGACAAATCTGCAATAAGTTTGACTTTGTCATGTAAATGATCTCACGATCATTTTCGATTTCCAAATCCACTGCAACCCACAAGTTAGGCCCCACATGCAAATCAAACTTGGGATACACGTTAAGGCCGTCATAATTTCCATATGAGAACCCGGCCCTTATTAGATAGGTGACTCCCTTGTTTACTGTCAAATTATAACAGTTTCGTATTCCATCCGGAAAATATCTCATATCCTTGTACTGCCTGTAGGTATAGGTTAAAACATCCCCAGGTTCCCCACGTTTACCACTTTGGATGAAATCGGCATCAGATAAGAATGTTAATCCGGTTACTGGATCCCTATACGGAGACTCGTCAGGGGATAAACCACAGTCCAAACTAATGAATCCTGATGAATCACAAATTTTAAAGTCAGAGTAAGACTGTGAAAAATGTTTTATCATGTGAATTTTATAGTGACCAATCCATACAGAAAAGTATAAACGAATCAAAATAGTAACGAGACCACTGAACTATAACCATGGTTGATCTTCATCCTTAATTCTCATTCTATATACGTCAAAAAGTGAACATGAACCAATTAATAACAATTTTTAACTAATATATAAAAAACTACCTTGTTGATCAGGTTGAGCTTGAATAAGATGTATAACGACAAAAGCCGCGAAGCTCAACGCTAGTAAAAGTTGGTGTTGATGACATTCCATTTTCAAGTTAGCATACAAGATATCGATACGAAAGACAATATCAAATATATAAGACTATGAGAGAAAGATTGATTCGCACTAAAAACATATATATTTCAATTTTTTGTATAGAAAATACAATCTACATGACTGCATGTAGGTGTGGAATTTTTCCAATATGGGTTCAATTTACTCTTCCCAGCACGCCTAAACTGGTCTAACAGGAAAAACATATACATTTAGATTGCAATAATCCAATATGGAAGAAGTAAACATTAATTCAAAGCATCTGCTGATGTTATATACATTTAAACAATGTAATACCTCCCAAGCTGATCTAGTGTCAAAGGTTCTTAATGATATAATAATTCTGCTAACGAGTTCAACGACTTCTATTTAACAACAACTTGGTGGATATATACATATTTTTTTACTTCTAACCTCATCATTACCGCGCGCATTATCCCTATAATATAATACCGTATATCCTATTACATAGGTTTCGTCTTTGTCACGGAACAAGTCTTTGTTTTGATCTTGATTTTCACAGAAACTTTCCAAGAAGATGAAGAGTCATCTTTTATTGGCCATAATTGGAAATTTGGGATAAAAGAGAACTGCGGCCAATTGAAATTTGCAATATAATCAAGAGAACTACGGCTAATTTTTGTTCTTGTTAAAACATGGCCTGCCAATTGTATCAGCCATAGAACTACGGCCATGAAGAATGGTACTTATGTTATGGTAGTAAAAAACACACTCCCTAATTGATTCTCAAGCGTTTTTTCTAGGATTGCATCAGTAGAAAGTATTTAAAAATCTCAAGTTAATAAAAGATCACCAATCACATCTTTATAGTAGTTGCCCTTGTTACAATTGTCTTTTTAACATAAAAAATGCTTATACGCTAAAGAAAATATGTTTTGGAAGAGTAACAAATCTCGATTGCTCAATGACAATCGTCTAGTCGACGACCCACTAGTGCAAAACACGAATTTCAGAACCAAAGCAATACCAAAATGAAAAAAAAAAAAATTCCAACTTATATCACATACGACCAGAAGCTGTACTGATAAATGGTCAACAAGAAGATAAGAAACAAAAAAACAAGGAGAAAAAGTTTCAGAAAATTTTGAAGTTTAGTGGTCATGTGATTGTTGGCATAAATTATCGTGCATTAGGGGTAACTTCAGTGGTAAAGCTCATGCTCAGTTCAACCGAACTTTTTGAGCCCATGTCATGTCCCCCTCCTTGTCTTGAGTTGTCTATTGTAAGGCACTGCTTTAGTTCATTAGCAACTTGAGACATGTTTGGTCTTTTCTCAGAAGAGGGATTTACACATGACATTGCTATCTCAAGAGCCTTCCAGACAGAAGTAGGCTCATAATCTCTATTGAGTCTTGGGTCCACAACGTTTTCAACATCTCCTTTCGTAAGCATGTAACCCACCCATGCTGCTATGTGTGATCTTTCTCGGGTTTGCTGAATGACAGGTTGACTGGTGATAATCTCCAATAATACAATCCCAAAACTATATACATCACTTTTCTCATTCAACCTATTTGTACGATAATATCTGCAACACAAGAGTGAAGTTTCTTTGTAAGTGAAGTTTGAAAAGAGTATGGATTAAATTAGTGGGATGATGCAACACTTACTCAGGATCAAGATATCCAGGAGTACCGGCAACGGCTGTTGACACATGAGTTTCACCTCCAATTGGAAAAGATCTTGAAAGACCAAAATCTGCGAGTTTCGCATGGAAATGTTCGTCCAAAAGTATGTTTGTTGTTTTGACATCACGGTGTACCATTGGAGGCTTGCAACCCGTATGCAAGTACTCTAATCCTATATCAATATTATTAAAACAAAACAGAAACACAATTATCTATTAATTTTTAGTTATTATTATATGAAATGCAATTAAAATAAAATTTAAAATTTTATCAAAATAATATTTCCGTGCTTCCCTTCAAATTTACTTTATAGTAAAATTCGTGCTTGTAACATGATTAATGTAAAGTGATTGATAGGGGCTGATTTTAAAACAAACCTTGTGCGGTTTCGACGACAATTTTTAGTCGAGTTGACCATTTCAGAGGTAAGCCACCACGTTCACCTATAAAATAGATCATTTGAGTTATATATACTAGTAAGACATGACAAATCGAAATATGGAAAGTAATCTATTTAAAATATTAATGTATTCAAATCTATACCGGAGAGATGCTGTTTTAAGTCTCCATTGGGTGCATACTCATACAGGAGAGCCAAGTGCCCTTCTTCGTCACAGTATCCGACCAGACTTACCAAATTAACGTGGTGAACTCTCAAAAGAAGTTCAACCTGACCAACCATTCCAAAATATAATTTAAATCTAGTACATGTTTTTATTTTTAATTATTTTTAAAGAAGATTTATAAACCTTGTTACTATATATATTACAATATATGTATTATGTATAAATCTTAACATACCTCTGCTTTAAATTCCTTATACCCCTGTACTGATGATTGAGAAAGTATTTTAACAGCTATTGGTTGTGTACCATTCAATGAACCATGATACACTACTCCGAACCCTCCTTCTCCAAGAACTCTTTCAAAATTGTCTGTCAGCACTACCACCTCTGAATAAGTGAACCTTTTTGTCTGCCTATTTATGAACATTCGACTTGGTAATTCGTGTTGAACTGTAGAGAAAGATATAGTGTGAACAACAAAAGATATATGAGATTTGGTCCTCCATTGGTATACCACCATGCACGTTACAATAAGGATAAATCCCATCTGTAATTACTTATATACCTTGCGTAGGTTTTTTCTTTTTGAAAACAAGAATGAGAATTAGCACAGCTACAATGATGAGCACAGATGCTGTCGATGCAACAACTGGTACAATGTACTTTTGGTTGTTTTTCTTGCATGACGCATCAGCACAAAGCTTGGGATTTCCGTTGATCCTTTAAGATTGGTGAGCAGCATAAATGTTGTTGAGTAAGACATAAATTAAAAAAACTGGTGGAGGATTGATGAAAAAAAAAAACAGAAAAAATCTTACGTTAGCTTGAGTCCATTCTTTTCTCTATCCTGAAAGGCTGTAGGAAGAGGACCCGTAAGGTCGTTCCAATTTAAATTTCTGTCAAGGTAAAATTACATTGACAATAGCCGAATCGAGTGAAAAATAGTGGCTAGCAAATGTTTGTGTAAATAAACTTACATGATCAATAAAGACTTCATGTTGGCTAGAAATTCGGGCACTCCTCCAGTCAGACTGTTATTTGATAAGTCCCTAGGGTTTGAAAAATGTAAAAGGTCATTACACTTTTTTCTTTCTCGTTTCTAGATAAGGGATTTTCTTGAAAATAAGATATCTATAAATATAAAAGAAATTCCAATGTCATGGTCACATAAATATGATAAAACGTATATGTATTATAAGAAAATTATGGCCATATTTTTGTTACAAAAAAAAACTTCAGTAGGGATTTACAGTTTTTGAAGCTCGGTCAGATTTTGAAAGGCAGGCGTTATGGCCCCTTTTAACACGCGTGATGATAAATCTCTGTGTATAATCACAATGAATGTTTAGTATCAAATAGTTGAGTGATTTGAGTTTATCGTGAAAAAGTGTATGAGATAGTGTGATCTTACAAGGAAATAATTCTTGGAGAAATTGACTTATTAGTGTAGCTGCACTTCAGACCTTCCCATTTTAACACTTCAGGAACACACGGATCTCCCTGCCAACTTATCATGTTTAATCCATATATAGCTTGGATATTCTTCATAGCAGAGACTGGCATAGAGGCAGAAGAGGAAGTCAAGAGTTAGCATGCACGATATCAGACGTTTCCTAGTTGTGCTAGATAAGTAGATATTATATATAGAGGAAAGTGACATACCATCGTTTTGATTTGTTTCAGCATATGGAAATTCCAAAATTTCGAATGCCTCAATAGCATTAATCAATGGTGGAAGAGTTGATCTTTGAGTTTGTACGAGATCCAAGTCGCAGGAGCTTGATATGCATTTTTGTGGTGATATGTTGAATATTGTTTCCGATTGTAAAACCTTAGGAGTATAAGCTTTCCGGATAACAGTTCCATCCAACAAAATGTCGAATTCTCTAGTATCATTTGCTTTTAAGACTTGGATCTCAGCAAAATGAAAGTATACATTCATCTTTCCACTTTTTTCGTCCGGAGACGCGTAAAAGAACAATGGTCTGCTGGAGTTTCTAGGAGAAATACCCGTCCTACTTACAGCATCTGGCACTGAAAAAGGATTAGAGGAAGTCACATTGAGAGTGGTGTTTACATCTGTTTCGAACCAGTTATACCGATCCCATATGCGATCAAGGACATCATCAGGATATCTGAAAAAATAAGGCAAATTAAATAGCTGACGCTTGATGAACAAACTAAAAGAATATCATAAATGCAAACTGTTATTAAAGTTCTTGGAATATAAAATTGCTGAAGCTGACTTTACATACCGTATATAACCTGAAGTATCGCTTGTATATGCCCGCCGGTAGATTAGGTCCAAGGGACCGAGTTGCGTCATATAAGAGTCATTTCTTAATGGCCGTAGTTCCAAGGTTGATATCACTGGTATAGTTTCTCCTGTCTTGACAAGACAAATCTCCAACAAGTTTGACTTTGTCATGTATATGATCTCTCGATAATTTTCGGATCTCACAACCACTGAAGTCCACATATTAGGCCCTATGTGCAAATGAAATTTGGGAGCTATATTAAGACCATCATAATTTCCATATGAGAACCCTGCCCTAATCAGATAGTTGATTCCCTTGTTTACTGTCATTTTATAACAGTTTCGGATTCCATCCGGAAAATATCTGAGATCCTTGAACTGCCTGTAGTTATAGTTGTCATCATCCCCACCTTCACCTCGCTTACCACTTTGGATATAATCGGCATCAGATATGAATGTTAATCCGGTTACAGGGTCTGTATATGGAGACTCACTAGGGGATAAGCCACAGTCCAAACTGATAAATCCTGGCAAAACACAAAATTTTTAGTGCAAATAATGTTTTGTTCTTTTCAACAATATATAAAGCTTAAAAAACATTCATAAGAGAATACTGAAAAAAGAGAAAAAATTCAAATTTTAAACCAAATCTCTCTGCTCTATAGTCTATGTATAGCCTTCATGTAATTCGTATAATGACTATATTTTGACAACTAGAAAAGTTGATCAATGATCTTGACAAAATAGACCAACAACAAGCATGTGTCAAAAAGTGAAAATGAGACGATGAAATTATGTTAACATTTATTAGAAAACTACCTTGTTGACTAGGTTGAGCTTGAACAAGATGTATTATGGCAAAAGCTCCGAAGCTCAACGCCAATAACAGTCTGCGACGACATTCCATATTCAAGTTATCACACAAACATTTGGTACGAAAGAGTATATGAAGTATATGAGAGAATTATATAATGATTTTCCAATACGAAAGAAATATTTGAATTTTTTTTTATAAAAAAAATCTTATATTGGTGTGGAAAATTCTCCAATTAATATTTTCATGTTAGTCGTCCCAGCACGTCTCACTTCGGTCTAACAAAAAAATACATTTATATTACAATTTGTGAAAAATGTAAATATTAAATCAAAGCACCTGATGATATCTTTTTGTTTAAAACTCTAAAACAATGTAAATCCTGCCAAGTTGATCTAATGTCAAAACTCCATAGTTATATGACAATTCCGCCAACGACTTCTAATCTATAACAACTAGGTATTTCATATATTTAGTTGACTTTCCACCTTAATCATTTATGCGATGAACATACAATAATGTAAAATTCTTGGTCTTGAAAAAATAAATTATACTTTTATACATAAAAAAATGTATAAAAGTAGTAAGGGAAGTACAAACAAAAAGTATAAAATAAGTACGGGAAGTAAATAGAGATTTTGATGATTGAGCAAATAATGACGAGAGCGAGCAGTGATTGATGAAAGCGATCGTGATGGATCTAAACAAGAAAGCCTACTGGACTTAATATAATTTGCAAAAAAAAGTTATAACCCGATTCACTTAAAAAGAAAGTGCACGTTTAAGTTACTTGTAGCACAAATGGGTATCAAATCCACAAGGCAAACAGAATTAACAAAATAAGACGCCTATACGGTTTTGTATACAAATTAGTGAGGATTCTTAAGTATGTAATCTATGATTATGCTCTAGAAAAAACGTAGCAGGCTTGGCAGCTAGCATTCCAGTCTGTATCTTATCATGAGCATATTATTTCATATTCAGGGACCTCTACCTAAATGCTCAAACGGTGGTGAAGAGACGATGAACGTGCCTGGTGATGAAGGGTCAGTAGTGATCGCCAATTAGTGTCAAAGGCTCAACATAGTTGTTTTTCGATAGTGACTGTGGCTTCAGCGTACATATTGACGGCTCAATGACGACGATCATATATATGCGACATGGATTGTTCCATGGCTGCCAACGTCAGATTATTTATGGCGTGAGGCACATAGGTTTCTTCCATCGAAAAAGTGTTTGATGACTCTCCTAATTCAAACTGGGTATGTATCATAACATGGCCTATCTCATTTCTTCTATTTGGATATAGAGATCCAAATGGCAGTAGGCCTGTCTATCATTCGTGCCTTATACATCAAATTCTTAACTAGCAATATTTGTGCCTTGTACATCAAATTCTTAATTAGCAATAATAAATTCTTAATAAACCACTAGATCATAGATATTAATTAAATTCATTCATAAGTCAAACTATTAAAATTAAATTAAAACAGATATTTTTGTTATTCATTAATAAATAATATAAATTAGTATATATAATTCTTTTCTCGTTTTTTGGAACAAAATATACATTTTTCTTGTTACACTTCAATTGAAACAAGATACCTTTTTCTTTGAGTGTTGCCATATCTTTAAGTCTCAAATGTTTCTTTGTATTCGTTTATTTGTGGCTGACCACTAAATAAAGACTTACCAACTTATTCATTTTGGTCGAGTTTAAAGCAGCGCGACCAAAGCTAGATCAGGCGTACGTATATATTTAAACAAATTCGTGGAGGAAATTTCCGACACATGACGAGTCGCCTAAACGTCTACTACTAGTTCATTGGCGAATCTAAAACTGTTTTTTTTTTTGTCATTGAATACTATTCAATACCTTAGTAAAATTCTCTATCGTGGGCGACTTCCCCTCCCAAGTCCAACGTTTGTTATTAGTACTACATATCCGACGCCAGATAGATTGGTTAAACGATGTTATTATGGAATGTGTCAATGAAATGTACACAACTATGCATTATTTATTATAGCTTGGAGTTGAACTATTTTAAGATTTATTATTCATTCCAACTTATATATGGGGGATTTCTTATTTTCATATCTTTTGCAGTTCTCACAAAGGAATGTCCTTATTTTGTTCTTGATTTACACAGAAACATGAAAGTAAGAGACAACATGAAGAGTCATCTTCTGTTGGCCATTATTGGAACCTTTGCCGTTATCGTTGGAGCTCAGACACAAGAAGGTAATAATATATTAGATCTTCAATGGCTATAAATCATCAATGAACTTCCTTTGACTTTAGATATTGATCAATTTTCCCATTTATTTCTTTGACGTTTGAACAGGATTTATCAGTTTGGATTGCGGATTACCTATTGATGAATCTCCTTATGATAATTCGTTTAACGGATTAACATTCACATCTGATGCAAATTTCATCCAGACAGGAAAAAGCGGGAAAGTCGACAAAGATGTCTCCAAAATATTCTCGAAACAATATAATACTTTGAGATACTTTCCAGAAGGAAAACGTAACTGCTATAATCTCGATGTCAAGCGTGGCACAAACTATGACATGGTGGTTAGTTTCTTGTATGGAAATTATGATGGTCTTAATCTTGAACCAAGTTTCGATCTCTATCTTGGTCCCAATAAGTGGGCAAGAATTGATATGGGAGGATTGCAAAATGGTACAAGACGGGAGATCATACACAAAGCTAAGTCGAACTCTTTGGATATTTGTCTTGTTAAAACAGGAGCAACATCGCCAATAATTTCAGCAATAGAAATACGGCCACTGAGAAATGATACATATCTCACAAAATCCGGTTCACTGGCGCTGGATTTTCGGAACTATTTTAGCAGTACTTCCGATGAGCAAATAAGGTATGTCAACGCCATTTGACGCGTTCAATAAGTTGTGTTATACACTGAATAAGCCTTCGACTAATTAATTTATTATTATTGTTTTTTGGTATTTACATATTACTGTGTTGTCCCAAGCTATGCGCATGTATAGTTTTGTTAAATGGAAAAAGTAAATAATGATAATTAAATAACATTAACTTTATTACACCATTTTTCTTCAGTGTCATGTCTATCAGAAAATAGAGATTCAATGATTCAATCCTAAACAACACACAATCATATAGAACGACTAAGTCTCTTCCAAGCTAAAATTCAACTAATGCAGGAAATAGATTCCCTAATTAAGCTCCCGTTTTGGTATACGTAATGACTAGATATAAATAAAAACAAGTCTATATCACCTGCAAAATACGCTTCAACTCAACTTCATTGGCTAATTAAAACTCTTGAAATAGAAGCATCTTAAGGTTCTTGGTTAGGATATTTGATATTTCATTGAATACTCCCAGTTTGTGAAATTCTCTAACTTCATGCCTTGAGTTATCAAGTGAAAAGAAATCATTACGTAGATATGCATATTATTATTTGTCATATATTCGTTTTTATAAATTAGTAAGGTTTCATCTGCTTAGATCCTTTTGGCTAATACAATTTACTTGCAGGTATCCTGATGATGTCTATGATCGTGTTTGGTATCCATATTTTGACTCTTCATATAAGCAAATAACGACAACTCTCAATATAAACAACTCAGAGACATATAAGGTACCAAAAAAAGCACTCGTTAGTGCTGCGACGCCTAAAAATGCCAGTGAGCCACTGAAAATCACCTGGACACCCAAACCCTCTGATGCTGAAGTGTACTTGTACATGCACTTCGCGGAGATTGAAGCCCTCCAAGCCAATCAGACGAGGGAGTTTAACGTTATCTTTAAAGGAAACTTTAATCATTCAGGTTTTAGTGCACCCAAGTTAGAGCTAAGTACATTATACACTGCTGGACCAGTGCAATGTGATTCAGAAGGTTGCGATTTACAGCTAGTAAAAACTCCGAATTCAACTCTTCCACCTCTGGTCAATGCTATTGAGGTTTACTCTGTTATTGAATTCCCACAAGTGGACACAAGCCTAAGTGATGGTACCTCTCGCCTTAGTTTTCAATTATTACAAAAACTTGACTTATATTACTCCATATGATATTTTATTTATACGTTCTCCATTATTTTATATTAGTTGCCGCTATCAAGATCATCAAATCTACTTATCAACTAACTAAAATCAGTTGGCAAGGAGATCCATGTGTTCCTCAAGATTTTTCTTGGGAAAATCTTAGATGCAGTTATGCAGATGTATCTACTCCACCAAGAATCACTTCCTTGTAAGACCTTCACAAACATAGTCTCTAATAGAAAATTAATGTAGCTAAAGATTGTGCATGTACTTTTGTGCTTGTATAATCAGAGATTTGTCGAGAAGTGGATTAACTGGGAGCATAAACCCAATTTTTCAGAACCTGACGCAGTTACAAGAATTGTAAGTATTTCATTGATTCATTCAATCAAGAATTATATATTTTTTCAGATAAATTATGTAAGTCAATTTTTTGTTTTGTGTTTTCTGCATGCAACCGCAGGGACTTATCAAATAATAGCTTGACTGGACCAATACCTACCTTCCTTGCCAACATGAAATCGTTATCCTTAATGTAAGCTCTCAAGAAACCAGAATGAACATTTTGACCACTAATTGCGTTGAAATTTTTTGTGTAAGTACAATTATACATACAATGGTCATCTTTGTCTCAACAGAAACTTAATGGGAAACAATCTCAGCGGTTCAATTCCTCAAGCTCTTCAAGATAGAAAAAAAGAAGGACTTGTGTTAAAGTAAGATTCTTTTTTCCAATAAGGTTATGCATTTATTAATCAAAGTCTGTTCTGAGTATTAAAAGGCTATAAGTTGTAACATATAGATCGTTTTGCACGTTTCCTAAATTGATTTGTTACAGGTCAATTAGCAATAATATTAATAACATATGACATGTTCATTGACAACTTCAATATCGTATGTTTTGTAGACTTGATGGAAATCCAGATTTGTGTACAGTTGGTTCATGCAAACCAAAGGAGAAAACTAAATTCTTGCTGCCGGCTATTGCATCAGCTGCCTCCCTGCTTGTTGTAGTGGTGGTTGTGGCTCTTATTTTTGTTTTCCGAAAGAAGAAAGTTCCTTCAGGTATAATTCTCCGGCCATTAATCATTACAAATATTGTAAAATTAATGGATTTAGTTGAATAACCAAAGATGTTACCGTATAGATCTACACGCTCCACCACCAAGTATGCCCACATCGGATGTGAGGCATGCTAGTCAGTCAGGATCATCATTCCTATCGAAAAAGATTAGGTTTACTTATACTGAGGTTCAAGAAATGACAAATAACCTAGAAAGAGCTCTCGGTGAAGGAGGGTTTGGAGTCGTTTATCATGGTTGTGTTAATGGTAACCAACAAGTGGCTGTTAAATTGCTATCTCAATCATCATCTCAAGGCTATAAACATTTCAAGGCTGAGGTACTTTCTTTACTCACTGATCTTCTATGGCAATCTAATGATCTGTTTATTGTATATGAACATCAGCTAATAGATAATTGACTAGGTGGAACTGCTTATGAGAGTTCACCACATAAATTTGGTAAGTCTTGTTGGATATTGTGATGAAGGAGAAAACTTAGCCCTCATCTATGAGTATATGCCAAATGGAGATTTAAAGCAACATTTGTCAGGTAATGGAACATAATTAATCATTTAAAAAAATATTGAAAAATGGTATCTTATCTTCCGCAACTCGGGATTTATGTTTGAATAATACAGGAAAGCGAGGGGGATTCAATTTGAGCTGGAAAATTAGACTAAGAATAGCCGTGGATGCAGCACTAGGTATGCAAAAAGTTATTCTTTCAAACTTTGAGACAATGATTTAGTTACCGATATTGACATTTAGTAGAATTAGTTATGTTACCACTATTTCCTCCAAATTTGAGACCTCCAGTGTATGCAATGCAAACTACACCTAAGGCACCTATGAAGTTATTGAGTTCATTTGTTAAGAAATTACCTAATTTTCATTTGTTATCAAGGATTGGAATACTTACACACAGGATGCAAACCACCAATTGTTCATAGAGATATCAAACCTACAAACATACTTTTGGACCAAAATTTCCAAGCTAAACTAGCCGATTTTGGGCTTTCAAGATCTTTTCCCACCGGAAATGAAACACATGTGTCAACAGTTGTTGCTGGGACTCCTGGATATCTTGATCCTGAGTGAGTTTTATTTAAGTTTCATATGCAACAAAACTTTCCTGTTTGATACTAAATCACCTATGTCATTATTTGCAGGTATTATCAGACAAATTGGTTGACAGAAAAGAGTGATATATACAGTTTTGGAATTGTATTATTGGAGCTCATTACAAACAGTCCTATAATTCAACAATCCCGTGAAAAATCTCACTTAGTAGATTGGGTCGGTTTTATGATAACAAATGGAGATATTACCAACATTGTGGATCCACACCTCCACCAAAATTATGACGTTGGTTCCGTCTGGAAGGCTATTGAAATAGCAATGTCATGTGTGAGTCCTTCTTCCACAGGACGACCAAACATGTCTCAAGTTGCTAATGATCTAAAAGAGTGTTTAAAATCTGAAGAGTCGAGAATAGGAGAGAGTCGGGACATGGAATCAAAAAGTTCTATGGACTACAGCAGGGACATGTACACCGAGATGAGCCCTAAAGCTCGCTAGCTTGCCAAAATAGTCAAAGGTTTCTTTTTTTCTTCCACAAATATTCAAATATGTATTTGCAAAAAAAGATTACTGTTAAAGATCCCAAAAGTTTTCACTAATAATCAACATGTGATACTGAAGGTGGGACTATTTTTTGTTTGTTGATATTTACGTTACGTGTTGATATTTATTTGGTTTGATGTTTACGTTATGTGTTGACATTTATTTGGTTAAATTGTTCAAAGTATATGTTGAGTTTTAAGTATACTCGATCTTGAATCTCATCGAACACCAAATGGCTTTTACTTGGATTTGGCTATGGCTATGGGTGTGATTAGTACATATATAACAGTTTGTTCTTTTTTTTTTTGTTTTGGATAAAATGTGAATTTTATTACCAAAAAACTGGAACGGCTTTGATTACAATTGCTCGGCCGAGCTAAACGTTATAAGAGGCCCAAAAAAAAAGTGGAAAAAAGCCTAATAATAACAGGTGATGGGTTACAGCCCAAGGTCAACAAAATTACTCATGAGTAAACTTCTTTCGATCCTGATGCGCAAGGATGGAGTCTCTAATGCTGCGGTCGATTTTCTTAAAAAGCTGCAAGTGAGAAGAGGAGGTAGAGTTATGGAGCCTGCAGTTCCTCTCTTTCCAGAGGTGGAAGATGACTGTTTGAGCTGCAAGCCGTTTGAGAGTAAGACTGAAAGGTCCCCCGGACGAGGAGAGCCAATTTATCAGATCTTGCCATTCCCCCAAAACCAATTGAGCTTGTCCAAATCTGCGTAAAACTTCCTTCCAGAGGGATCTACTAACATCACAGTGCAAAAACATGTGATTTCTGGTTTCAGCTTCTCTCTGGCAAGTACAGCAGATGTCAGTATTACTAGTTCCCCATAAAGTCAAGCGCACTCTGAGAGGAAGACGATTCAAGTGGGTAACCCAAAACGTGAAGGCGTGTTTTGGGATGCATCCTTTATACCAGATTACCTTTGCCCATTGCTTAGCGCTGCTTGTTGGTCTTAACTTCTCCCAAGTTTGTTTCGTGGAGAAACAACTGGAAGAGGATCCCTCTAGAGTCCACACGTAAGAATCCTCTCTGTCGTTTCTCCCTGGAGGGGTAATAGAAAGCAAAACATTCCGGAGAGTAGCAAGGGCTGGAGACCTAGTTCGAGAGGAGGGAAGAATCCATCCTGTCGAAGCTGTACCATCCAAAACGGAAGCAGAATCTGGTATTCCCGTGAGCAGTGGACTAGTTTGTCCTACAAAGTTAATAAGAGGCCCCAAAGAGTTCCAGTGGTCATACCAATAACTCGCAGCTTGACCATTCCCAACAGAGCATCGCAAAAATCTTTTAGCAAGAGGCCGTAAAGTAAGGAGAGTCTTCCATATCCAAGAATGGTGGTCAGCAGTCTCAGCGTTCCAAAAGTTCCCATGATGGAGTCTATGAGCATGATTCCAAGCCACCCATAAAGAGTCCCTCTGAGCAAATAACATCCAAATGAGTCTGAGATTGAGAGTTTTGTTCCAAGTCCAAAAATTCCGCAGTCCGAGACCATCCTCTTTCCTAGGCAAGCAAACTTGGTTCCATGAAACTTTGATTCCTCCTTTCTNATCCTCTCTGTCGTTTCTCCCTGGAGGGGTAATAGAAAGCAAAACATTCCGGAGAGTAGCAAGGGCTGGAGACCTAGTTCGAGAGGAGGGAAGACTCCATCCTGTCGAAGCTGTACCATCCAAAAGGGAAGCAGAATCTGGTATTCCTGTGAGCAGTGGACCAGTTTGCCCTACAAAGTTAATAAGAGGCCCCAAAGAGTTCCAGTGGTCATACCAATAACTCGCAGCTTGACCGTTCCCAACAGAGCATCGCAAAAATCTTTTAGCAAGAGACCGTAAAGTAAGGAGAGTCTTCCATATCCAAGAATGGTGGTCAGCAGTCTCAGCGTTCCAAAAGTTCCCATGATGGAGTCTATGAGTATGATTCCAAGCCACCCATAAAGAGTTCCTCTGAGCAAATAACATCCAAATGAGTCTGAGATTGAGAGTTTTGTTCCAAGTCCAAAAATTTCGCAGTCCGAGACCACCTTCTTTCCTAGGCAAGCAAACTTGGTTCCATGAAACTTTGATTCCTCCTTTCTTCATATAGTCGCCATTCCACAGGAAGCGGTTGCACATCTGCTCAATAGTCTTGAGGCAGCATTTGGGGAGAATGAAAGTAGATAGCCAGAAGTTCACAATGCTGTAGATTACAGAGGAGAGGAGTTGAAGTCTACCAGAAAATGAGAGAGTCTTTGTGGCCCAGTGATTGAATCGAGAGGCTATTTTGTCAATCAGAGGAGAGTAATCTGCTTTACGAAGCTTCCTGTGCATAAGAGGGAGACCCAAATATCTGAAAGGGAAGAAACCGGTGGCAAAACCAAACGCAGCAGTACCTTCTAGTTCTGTGTTCTCCAGACCTGCAGTATAGACGGCTGACTTCTCGGTATTCAACCCAAACCCAGAAAGAGCTTTGAAAGAGCCTAACACAGATGTAATTCCATGGAGAGAGGATGGCTTCCCATNTCCCAAGCCCAGAAAGAGCTTTGAAAGAGCCTAACACAGATGTAATTCCATGGAGAGAGGATGGCTTCCCATCGTAGAATATCATAAGATCATCTGCGAAGGCAAGACTTGAGATTTTAGTCTTGCAAGCTCTGGGGTGGTATCCAATAGTCTTATCTGCAAACTTAAACTCTAGCATCTTTGCCAAAATTTCCATAGCAATGACGAACAGAGAGGGAGAGAGAGAGGGTCACCCTGTCGCAGCCCTTTTGTACTATGAAAATAACCACAGAGAGAACCATTGACATTGATGGAAAACCTTGTGGTAGTAATGCATTGACGAATCCAGTTTACAAAACGGGGAGGGATATTTGCAGCCACCAAAACCTCAAGGATGAATTCCCAACCAACTGAGTCAAAGGCTTTCCTGAGATCTACCTTTAGGACTCCTCTTCTAGAGATATCTTTCTGCCCAAAGCCTTGGACGAGCTCCGTGGCTAAGAGGACATTTTCAGTCAAAAGCCGCCCTTTGACGAAAGCAGACTGGGAGGGAGAGATCCAGAGAGGTAGAAGTTTCTCAAGCCTTCTAGCTAAGATCTTTGAGATTACCTTGTAAACCACATTGCAGTAAGAGATTGGCCGGAAATCAGTAAGTTTATCAGCGTTAGGCTTTTTTGGGACCAGAGTAACAGTAGTACTATTCCATTGGTTCAACAACTTTCCTGACCGAAAGAATTCCTTTACTGCAGCTATTAGATCTTGTCCCATAACACTCCACAATTTGGTGAAGAACTCAGAAGTGTATCCGTCATGACCAGGCGATTTATTAGTCGGAAGGGCGAAGAACTCTGCTTTGATGTCAGCCTCAGTTACCCCAGCCTCTAACATGCTTACTGTTGCAGTATCGCAGTGAAAATGTGTGAAAGATCTGATCTGGTCTTTATTCTCAGTGGATAAATGAGTAGGGGTATTACCAAATAGCGTTGTAAAGAACTCGACACAATGGGATTGAAGCTCATCTATGTTTTCGATCCGTCGGCCAGAGTGGTCCAGAAGATAATGAATCTGATTTGAAGACCTCCTTGCAGCCATCATACGGTGAAAGAACGAAGAATTGCTATCACCACATATGAGCCAAGTTATTCTAGACTTTTGGCGGAAGAAACGCTCTTCAGCTAAGGCCAAATCCGCCCATACTTTATGGGCCTCTTTTTCAATGGTCGCAAGATGTGGAGATGGAGAGGTAAAGAGATGTTCCTGACACATCTTTAGGTTTTGGGCTGCCATGGTCACCTTTTTTTCCAGATCAGAGTAGTGATCCCTGTTGAAGCTTTTTATCGTTCCTTTAAGGACTTTTAACTTCCTTGACAGGGAGAACATTGCAGTGCCATCAAAAGCCAGCCTTTCCCAAATTTCCTTAATCCAAGGTAAGAAATCAGGATGGAACATAAGAAAGTTTGACATCTTGAAAGATTTGTGCTTCCCTCTATTCTGGTTCCCAATGTTCACACAACTAGGACAGTGGTCCGAGAACTCCATATCACCAAAGGAACCATAAGAGAAAGGGAAGGCCATGAGCCAAGCATCATTTACGAGAATCCGATCAAGCTTCTTAGCAATGGGTTGGTTCACCTGATTGTTCCACCATGTGTAATGATTACCTCTGAAAGCAAGATCAGAAATATGTGAGGAGTGCAGACAGTTCCGGAATTCCTCCATTCCTCCGGTTACTCTAGACCCACCTGTAGAAACGTCCGCTGGGTCTAAAGACTGGTTAGAGTCACCCATTATCAGCCAGGGCTTATCTGTGGTCATCGGATCCGAAGCTAAGTGAGATAACTCTTGCCAGAGCCTTCTCCTACCATAGCGACAATTTAGAGCATAAACAAAAGTGACCACAAACTCAGTTGGAATGTGTGGCAGCTTGACAGAGCAAGTGAGACTGATCAGATTTGCAGAGGATAGTGACAGAGACAGCAGGGTCCCACACAACCCAGATGCGACCTAACGCAGCATGCTCGTAGTTGCAGGAGGCCTTCCAGCCAGGGAAGGAGGAGTGAATGATTCGTTGAGACCGATGAACCTTCACCCGAGTTTCTATAATACTACCAAAAAGGGCTTTAGAAAGCCTAAACCATTTCCTAAAAGATCTGCGCCGAACAGAATTATTGAAGCCGCGTACGTTCCAGCAAAAGGTGTCGATCATTGGGGATTTCGTAGTGTGGAGCCTTTGCTCCGGCGAATTTCTTTCTCCCTCTGCTTGTTAAGCTTCTTTAGAGCCTCACGTTCCTGCTGTTTCTGCAGTTTCTGATTTCGTTCCGAGATGACCGTAGAGAAAGCCTCTGCTTTGTCCGATTCGCTTTCATCAGCAGATTCACTTTCTTCCTCTGAGGATGCCTGGTCACCTTGGGTTTCAGCTTCAGATGAGCAACCAGAAGACTCAGAATCTGTAGAGACCTTTGAGTCGGTGCCCGGGCCCTTTCCTCGATTTTCACCTGTGAACTCGAGTGGGTTTGCTGGTGAATTGTCTTTATCTAGCTCGTCAAGACCAATATCGATAACAATATCCCCTTCTTTGGCTATCACAGTGCGAGTAGTTTCAGGTAAAAGAGCTGTCTTTTTTTATTTTCTTTTCTTCTTCTTGACTTTTCCTTCTTTACTACCCGTTTGGGCTTCCGACTTCTCAGCTCTCTGGCAGAGCTCTGTTTTGTGACCAGTCGATTGACATATCGAACATGTAATAGAGGCAGAAGGGCATCTCTTTATACTATGTCCCACTTCCTTGCAGTGGTCGCAGGTGGGAGGGAGCCAAGGGCTTGAAACTTCCACTATTTCAATATGGCCTGAGTCAAACTTGACATTCACTGCTTCTGGAAGAGGCTTCGACGGATCAATAAGGGTAAACACACGGGCCACCTCAAGGTTGGTCATGTTTGCTGTAGCCGGGTGAAGGAAAAGGGGATGTCCTAAAAGACCAGCTATGTGTTCTAGTCCCTCCTCGGAGTAGAACTGAGGTGGAACATTGTGGAAATCCAGCCATACAGGTGCTGAGGTGAGTTCTGGAAACTCTGGCTGGAGTCCCGGTTTCCACTTTGCAACAAACATGGATTGGTTTTCAATATGCCACATACCTTGTGCCAGGACTCTCTTCCGTGTGATTGGACATGGGATCTTGATGAGAAAAGCTTTTGCCGAGAGTTTGGAGACAGTGATATTTCGGAGTTTATTGCTCCAAATGCCATTTGTGATAGCGTGCAGCGCTCTTGGAGATGGGGCTTTACCATGGAACTGGGCGATGATAAATTCTTCCCAACGGTGTTTATTCTTCTCTATGACGGAGTTTGGAATGGAGACACACATTTCACCGGAATCGAGCAGAAAGAGTTCACCTTTTTTTTTTTTTTTTTTTTTTTNTTTTTTGTCATTTTCCTATTTGACCCCTGAACAAGCTCACTCCAAGAGCATTTGGGAGCAAGGGGCGCTTGGGGAGGGGTGGCGGAGATCCCGACAGCTGGAGTTGGGAAAGCTGCAGAGGACGCCAAAAGAAGAGATTTTGCAGTGAGCTTGTTTTTCTACTTCGTCCTTTCTACTTCGTTGACAAGATACCCCGTCTAATTTCGGCAAATTTTTTGCTACACAGCTAAATATATTCTATATACACGTTTTCTAACTTATTAACTCCTTTTATTATGCTCATTTTTAAAAAAAAATATATGAAATTTATTTATTAACTTACTTTATAAATAATTATTTGAGGACTAAAATCAGATTATCAAATTTATAACTACTAAAAGGAAAAGAATGGGTTAAGAAATGATTATTGAAACACACTAAAAAAGACTTACATGTTCAATTAAACTCGTGTCTCATCAATATTCCACCGCCGACAAAAACTATCTTATCCTTATTTTTGTAGGATTCGTCTTAATTTTTTATTTTTCTGCTCTTCCTAAATTAATATTTTTTTCACCGTTCTACGTTTTTTGGCCAAATTTTGGTGGTTTTTTTATCCCCAGTGTGGTGTTCTACATTTTTTTGGTGTTGTAAGTGTTGGATCTCATCCGATAGATATTTGTAGTGCTCAAATGATCTAGATATGTTAGGAGAGTTACGATTTCAGTTGTGGCTAGGTTCAGGGGTGGATTTAGAAGTAAGTTTGGCTGGATGCTCAACTGAAAAAAAAAAAAAAAGATAAATGAGGATCGAACTTGGGTTTGAAGGGGGCATACATATATTTTAGCCATCTCAGCTAATGCACACTGTTTTCTATACTAATGTTTTTTTTTTAATATCAATGTTATACTGGATGCACATGCACCCATATATGTAACACGTACGTCGTCATGTCCTTCTTTGTTTGCTGCGCTCTCGGTTCCTCTCCAGGCTGTTTGGGTGGATAATTGTTTTAGATGTATGATCGGGGGTTTTTTTTTTTTTGATAATTCTGGTGTCCGGGCAGCCACATTCCCGACTATCCCCACAAATGGGGTCCAGCATTCTAACGGAAGGGATGTTAAATCCGTTGTGGCCAGGATCCAAACCCGGATGGCGGTACTCACAGCAGCCGTGAGGCATGATCGGGGTTGTTTCTAAGGTTGCTCTTTATTTTGGTTTTGTAGAAGAATATGGTTTCATATGCTTTTGCTGTTGGTAGGTTTGGATTGATTTCTTGTGGATAAGCATGATGTGTTTAGTGGCTGTAGTAATATAAGTGTATTCTTGTGGTTTTTTTCGTCATCGATCAGATTGGGAAAAAAAATTATACTTCTTAGAACTATTCTCTAATTTTTTTTTATCAGTTTATCAGTTTTGGTGTTTAATTCTTCTGCAAAACTGTAGATTATATTTTAGTCTATAGTTGTACTTTTCCTGTGTTCGGGGGGGGGGGGGGGGGGNNNNTTGTGTCTTTCCCAGGTTTGTTTTTCTAAAAATTTATCCTCGAAAGTTACAAACAAAAAAAACAAAAGAAAAAAGGACTTTTTTGTGGTGAACTGATGATGATGATCGATCATGTGGGGGTGGGGTGGATGATACCTGATATGTTCTCTTCTTCTTTTCCTTTTCCTTTCCAAAATTAGAGTTATGGTTTATAAAAGAAGTACCATCTTGTTGACTGCTACACGAAAGATCACCGCTAAGGGAGTTAGAGTTCGTTGGGTCAGTGTTCTTACATTTGATTTCAAACTTTGAATACCTCCATGGCTACATGTATTCAAAGTCTTTTTGTCTTCAAGTATTCATTAATCCATGAAAAAGTTACAGGTTCAGATTAGCTAATTACCTCAAACATGACATCAAGGGAAATTAATTTTACTTGCATGAGAAATAAATCCTTACTCAACTCAAAAGTTTTGTTACGAAACAGGTACAATCACAAAGAATGTGTTACCAACTATATGATGGAAAGGCAAACACGGTCGTGGTCTTGTGGTTGGGCAAGATTTGGGAATGAGTTAGTTCTCTCCCCCGGATTTGAACCCCCTAGAAACTAAGTCACGATTGTGTTAAGGCATCTTCATGGGTATTCACATGGCTCCCCATAGCCCCGTGATTAGTCAGATCTCATGGCCCATTGGTTCGAACCAGATAGGGTATGCGGTCTAATAACCTGGTTCGAATCTCATGGTGTTCGGATATATATATATATATATATATA